>BLKR01003539.1:0-107500 GCA_011170035.1 Teleogryllus occipitalis | reverse complement strand
AAGAGATGAGTATAAATTCAAGATTGTTCAGTTAGAAAGTGAAATGAAGAAACTTCAAAAAGAAAATGAAACATTGAGGAGTCTTCCGAAGTCACCAAAATCTAGTGAAGTGAAAGCTTTAGAATTGCTTGTTGCCAGTCATGAAGATCAGCTAAAAAAATATGAAGAAAAATTTAAGAATCAAGAAGAAGCTAGCAAATTGTTTGAGGATGAATTATGTCATTTGAAGGCAACATCAATATGCAGTAATCAAGATGCAATGGAAAAAGAGATCAGAATTTTACAAGCTGAAGTTAAAGAAACTGCTAAAGGAAGAAAAGAATTCATGGATAAAATGAAAAAAATTTCAAAAGAATTACAAGAATCAAAAGAAGCTCTGAATCTGGCAGAAATGGCTCTCTCCGAAGAGCAAAATAATACAAAAGCTATGAGGAGAATTTGTGAAATGAAAAAAAATGAACTTCAATTAAAAGTAGAGCAAATGGAGGAAGAAATGAGAAGACTCATGGATAGTTGTGACAAACTTGAGAAAGAAAACAGAGACCTAAAACTACTGAAAATGGAGCTTGAAGAAGCGGTAAAAGTTAAGGAAGAGCAAATGGAGGATTTCAAAGCTAGAAGAAATGCCCAATTTGAGACGTATGAAAACTTGCTTAAAAATGAAAGAGAACTACGAGAACGAGAACAAAGGGAAGTTCATCAGATGCAAAATATCATGCGAGCACAGATTCCCAAAAAGAAAGAGCAATTGGCAAATATTGCCAAACTCAAAGAAGAGTTGAAAGAAGAATACATGAAAATAGCGAAACTTGAAAAGGAAAAGAAATCTGATCATAATCTTCTCAAATATATTAAAGTAAAAACTAATGCAAATTGTAAAATTTTAAGATGGAGTTTGAATTTTCAGATTCAGCATAGACATGGTAAGGCACATGGAAATGCCGATTGTTTAAGTAGAGGTTTCGCAATTTCATTTCCGGACTAATCTAGTTGTCATAAAATAAGAGTTGTTATTGTATATAAATTTTTAAACTTGATAATAAGATTTACAAATTTTGGCACCAAGGTGACCAAAATTCTTGAAAGAGGGGAGGTGTTTGTAACGTTTCAACTTCGCTGGCAGGTTTGCCACAAGGTTAACTTAAATTTATAAACAAATATTGTAAACTAACTTTTGATTGTTAAATGTTACGATAGTAACAAAAGTGTTGATATTTAATTTGAAGGCTGTTGATGCAGATTGATAGACACAAAAAGGAAAGAATGTTGATACAGAAATTGAAATAAGATTTGTATGCATCCTCTGAAGGTTAAATAAATTGTTTCTTTAAAAAAAGAAAAAAGAACTATGTCATGTGTTACATGAAGAGTGAAAGACGTCACTAAAGATATTTGGATTAGCGACGATACAACATAAAACAATGATGTTGTATGGATGAATAAAATTGTAACGGCAAATTAATAAGGCAAGGTAACTTGGACGTTACAAAGGGTGAGTAGAGAGGGGCAAGCCGGAAGGGAGAGGGGGCGAGTCGAGGGGGGACAAGCCGAGAGGGGGTGAGTCGAGAGGGAGCGAGCCGGGAGGGGGTGAGTCGAGAGGAAGTGAGTCGAGAGGGGGCGAGTCGAGAGGGGGCGAGTCGAGAGGGGGCGAGTCGAGAGGGGGCGAGTCGAGAGGGGGCGAGTCGAGAGGGGACGAGTCGAGAGGGGACCTTTCGAGAAGGGGCCTTTCGAGAGGGGGCCTTTCGAGAGGGGGCATTTCGAGAGGGGGCCTTTCGAGAAGGGGCCTTTCGAGAGGGGGCCTTTCGAGAGGGGGCGAGTCGAGCGGGGGCCTGTCGAGAGGGGGCAAGTTCAGAGGAGGCGGGTCAGAAAGAACCCGTTCAAGACGTCTTTCTTTAGACAAGAGGGACAGGCGAATAGTTAAACGAGCGATGCACCAACGGGCGTGTCATCTAGCAGGCGAAGAGCGGACCGAGGCGCCCGCCACCAGCTCCCCTTTCAGTGGGCGGCGCCAGCGCGCGGCAAGCGGGAGGGGGGCGGGGCTCCGGGTGGCGCTATCTGCGCCGGAAGATGTCTTCCGCCAGCGCTTCCGGCGCGTCGCCACGCCGCTTCCACTTCGCGCCCCGGTGCCCCTCCCCCCACGCCTCCTCCCCCTCCCCTACGCGTCCTCCACCGAAAAGAGCCTCGGGCCTCCGGGCGCACGTGCGGCCAAATGAAAATTTGGGTGAAGCTTAAAGAACTAAACATTCTAGCCGCCATAAACACCATGGTCAGTTAAGAGCGGTATTGAGAGGGGTGTGACTTCGTATTCCGGATGGGGCATAGGTTTTATTTATTTATTTATTTATTTATTTATTAAGGTTTAAGAAACCAGCCGCGATCTTTGAGACGATGGTTTAATGGGTAGATCAGGGTTGTCCAACGGCCCGCGGTGCAATTTATTGTGGCCCGCGAAAGGTTTTCAGTCAAAAGTGACACTCCCTTGCAGCCATGTCGGGCGAGAACATTGTGCGTCTACCATGCGCGCCTTGTCGGATTCAAAACCCCTTCAATGTAAAAATACGTTAATTTCAATTTAAGAAGTTTTTCTAGTAAATTGAAAAATTGAAAATCATCCCAATGTGTTTGCATGTGTTGTGCACGGTACGGCCTGACATGCATAGTTCCGTCCCTCCTCCCCCTTTCAGTGCAGCTGGAGAAACAGCCGAAATCAACAATACGAGGAAGTCAGGTGTGGATCGTTCGAGTGCTGTAAATGTGGCCCGCAACCTTATTAAATGTTTTAATTATGTCCCTTCAGGCCTTGCAAGTTGGACGCCCTTGGGAAAGATGATACAGACGTGTGATAAAGTGAATGTTAGTGCAGAAGTAGGTAAATTAGAGGCAAGGGAAACGGGAGAACGCTTTATGCATTGAAATTTGCACACGGGTTGGCTGAGAATCGAACTCGGGCCCCAGCGGTTGAAGGCGTACGAACTAGCAATTCAACACCTAAAGCAAGTAAGAAAAATTATCATGTATGAAAGCGACCACGACAAAACTATCGCCCGTTTTCTACTTTTTAGTGCAAGTAGGGCAGCCCATACGAAGCGATTAATATGGTTCTTTTGACGAAGAATTTCGACAGATTTAGCGAACGCGCTCATTCGCTGCAGCGTCATATTTGTGTGTGCACGCGCTCGACAGCTAAAACTCACGAATTCCTTCGTCAAAAGGAAGGGTGTAAACCAGGAATAGTTTTCACAAATTTTTAAACACATCAAAAAACAGTAGTTTTAATTCTCGCTTTAAATTGTACATTAGTCAAACGAACGAATACAAGTATGTGCCACATCGTTTTGGCGTCGCAAACAAGTCTCTCTATACATGAATACGGTGTCGTTTTTCTAGCACTTTTGGTCTTCGGACACGCTTCACAATTTTCGTCGACATGTTAAACTTAATTTGTTCTAGAAAATTATTATCCGTATTTATAAAACTTCATTTTCCTCTGATTTACAAAAATTACAGAAATGATGCTTATCATTATTTTGAAATCAGCGATCTCAAGAACTCAATTTGGTCATTGCATTGGATTGATTAATTGGTGAATCCGGTCGCGTCAACGGTAAGGACATCATTCTCATAAGTGTAGTGCAAGGTTTTTATCGCGCGAGGAGGCGGAGTTCTCCCGGGCTGGCTGTGAGATCCGACGCTGATCGCCACGTCGGACATCGGGTTCTTCCTCATCCAAGTATCTCCATCAGCGGACCACCGCCCTAGCCGGTACAAGCTCCAAGCTCCCAATGGTCTCTGACAAGTCTAGTAGTGTAGTGCATGTAAGTGTAAGTGTATGTAAGGGGTGAAGATAGAACGAGGAAGAGAAAGGAAAGATTGCGCACGTTCCGTGCCCGTTTGTTACGGTACTGCCTGGACATTCGCTTGGTGTTGATCGGAAAAAACAGGAAAAATTACCGACCAGAGCAGCCGGCCGCCAGAATTCCCCTTCAGACAGCGGTTGAATTCGACCAAGTTGTGTAGGTAATGTCGAAAATCCTGGCACGGTCGGGAGTGGAACCCTAGAACCTCCCGGTCCTCCGGAATCTCCGAGGCACTGCAGTGACATCATGCAGATGCCATGAGCCTACTAAGCTGGTGACTGCATTGGTGATTTGAAGTTTTGGCCTCGTTTTGATCATTTGGCCACAATTTGCTGCGCCGTCTAACGGGTCTTTTCGTCCTCCCAGGGCCTCCGCCTGCCCTTTCCCCTCCTCCTCCACCACCTCCTCCTCCACTTCCTCCTCGTCCTCCTCTTCGTCCTCCACCACCTCGTTTTCCTTCCCGTCCTCCTCTACCTCCTCCTCCCTTCCTCCTCCACCTCCTCCCCTACCTCCTCCTCCTGTACCTTCTCCTCCCCCTTCTCCTTCCCCTCCTCCTACTTCTCCTCGACCTCCTCCTCCCCGTCCTCCTCCTTCCCCTCCTCCTACTTCTCCTCGACCTCCTCCTCCCCGTCCTCCTCCTTCCCCTCCCCCTACTCCTACTCCTCGCCCTCCTCCTCCTCCTGTTCCTCCTCCTCCTGCACTTCCTCCTCCCCATCCTCCTTCTCCATCTCCTTCTCCATCTCCATCACCACCTCCTCCTCTTCCTCCTGCTGCTGCTACGGCTGCTGCGGCGCGCGGTTGGCGTGGCGCTGCTCCGTCTCGCTGCGCGCGGCTGCGCACATCCTCGTGAATCGTTCTATTATGCGCTGCTCTGCGGTCAACGGAGGATGGTCCACGCGCAGGGAAGGGGAAACAGGTCTTTCGGCGTTCTCCGTTGCTGTGTTGTTAGATTAGATTCTGTGGTCATTGCGGGAGACTTCGTGCTCCACGCGTTTTTTATGCACGCTGTGTCTTAATCTCGGATGTAGGTAGGAGAAAAATTACGGTTTCCTTGAGGGCACGAAAAAACCTACGGTACATTGATGCTACAACGGTACATCTATCGTTTCACAGTGGAAGCTGGATTTTTTAATGTCAACCTAATAATCCCTTTTATAGCGAAGTTGTGGCTTCGCTAGTAAAAGCGGAGTGTGGAGTAAGAAAGTTAAATGCTTATTTCACATGGCTCGAAATCCCCAATCCTCTTGTATCTGTTTCCTCATTTACAGATGTTCTGTGTAACATATGTCCTAATACTGTACTGTTAAATGTACATAAAGCAACCAAACAGGAAAATGAAAATCCACTCTCAACTGGCGGCTTCCATTAAGGATTATAACAGATTGCCGTCGATTAAGAACCATCGAAACAAATGAGTTGTATCAAAAGATGGCGTATTCAAAGCAGGCTCATGTTCTCATAAAAGGCACTTTCTTTAAATGTTCTTTTCTGTAGGGTGTAATTACAAAAGTTCTGAACGACGCATTGCCGATATACAAATAACGGTCACGGTTGAAGTTTATAAACTGAGTCGATAGCAGAGCTTTATAACGAACCTAGTCCGTTATTTGCTCTGCATAGCTATTACTTCGGCAAGTCAAAATATTTTTAACTGTATTTTTCTCCTTTTCCCTCAGATTTGTGTTGGTGACATTTCATGTTGATAAAACGAACAAAAAGGAGAATCTTCATCCTGTGGAACGTCTTAGTTACCTATTTCCACTGTTATGCTCCCAACCACTAATCTGTGTTTTCCACCTCCCGCAGGCGAAGTGTCTGGTTAGTTGAGGGTCCCCCAAGGGCCGACCTCGAGCCGCACGCCCTCTTTTTATGTATAACCCGTCTTGGAAAATATTAGCACTTAGTTAATTAAGTAATGTGTATTTTTACTGCGTAACTAGATCTCATTAGTCATTTTCACCCCTCTTGTACCGTTCCACAGCCTCAAGGTTGAAAATGCGGAAGATAAGAGAGGAGCAATTAACCGAGCTGCCACTGCAGGTTCTTCGTCGCAAGTGTTTTCATTTTATATTCCCCACCTTGCTCTTATTCTTTTTTGTTTAATGTGTCACTCTTAATAGGACGCCCATATTGCTGGAATATTCTCGAGGCGCCGTTGAGCATGAGGCACAGAGCAGGAGGCAGTTACGTGCGAAGTGTACTTATTTTCTTCGTAGATGCGTAGATGACATTATTTGCCAAACCTCTTTACAGGTGTACTCTGGGTAATAATTATTGCTCGATTATTTCCGAAAAAAATGCCAGACGTATTCCATCTCTGTTATAATAAGCCCAACAGGGCTTTTTTTTCTTTTATTCGTATGTAACTGATCAGAACGCCTCCTAAATTCAATTATCTTCTCAATACTTCGGTAAGCAATTGTTTGCCGTGTATATTGCACTATCATTTACTTATAAGAAATATATTATTGCCCCTGAACTAATATCACTACAATAAATAAAAGGCACGGAAACAAAATTAATAGTAAGTAGAATATTTAGAAAATAGTAATTTTAGAATCTGATAATAAATACGACATCTGGCCATTTAGTATATTACTACTAATGAAATGTTTTGAAGAAAACTTAACAGAAGAAAAACCTGGAAATAGGAACAAATTGCTTAATTTTATTTAAATAGTTATTTAATAGTTAGTGTTATAGTTATTTTTACTGTGTGTGAAGTTTGGGGAAGAGGAAACGTCAGTCCAGAGCATGCTCAATAAGAATCTGATAATAAATACGACATCTGGCCATTTAGTATATTACTACTAATGAAATGTTTTGAAGAAAACTTAACAGAAGAAAAACCTGGAAATAGGAACAAATTGCTTAATTTTATTTAAATAGTTATTTAATAGTTAGTGTTATAGTTATTTTTACTGTGTGTGAAGTTTGGGGAAGAGGAAACGTCAGTCCAGAGCATGCTCAATAATACTGATTGATAATAATTATGAATATTGCCAAATCATGCAGTTAAGAGTTTAGAACTAAGTACGATTATCATTATTTGTGTTTCTATGCTCGTATACATTATTCACTTCACTTTTTTTAAATTTTATTTTCACTTATTTAGAAACGCCATCTTTTCACAGGAGGAAGACCACGTTTATAATTCCCAGAATCAGAGTCTCGTTTCGGTGCCCAGAACGAAGCACCCGCCCCCTGGAGCACCATGCGTGCCTACTCACGCCCGTGTTATGCGTGCGGTGCGTGTTCCAGCGGTTTCCGAGATGCGAAACGTGGCCACATCTCGCGACACGGGTGGTTCTGGCACGAAGCCATCGGCTAGTTACCGACCGGATGCCGTACTATGAGCAATCTTCCTCACGAAGAAGAGCTCTATTTAACACGACAGTGTGATACTATTTTGCAACAGATAGTGTTCATATCAGAATCGAGTTAAAATTCCTTTCGGATGAATTCGCAGTTATTGAAAACTTTTTGACTACGATTTATCAACATTTTATTAAACAAACCAGGAACTCTCCAAAATATTCATTTGTAAATGGTGAGAGGGAATGGACCTGGACAAGTGTAAGAAAGAAGTGAGAGATCAACTTCATGGAAAACTTTACTTTCAATTTTCTCGATGCGAGATGTCCTGCTGAGCGTTCCCGGAACACATACGAAACATCCCTACATTCGGCTTCTAATTTTCACGAGACAAAATTTATCCGACCATCTTGTGATCACTCTGATACGAGGAAATGCGCTCCCTGGGAGTAGAAACTGATGGAAAATTTTTGATTAACGAAATTTCCGGGTGTACGTGTAGGGAATCGGCGTGAAGTTGGTTCCGCTTTTTATGACTAGTGAGTCAGAATAACGCGGAATAGACTATCACGCCGCGCTCTCCCTGCGCGTCGCTTACCTCCGCCACCCACCCTCTGCAGGGAGTCCCGCGAGAGGGAATCAGGCGCGCGCGAGGTGAGGCGAGACGAGACGAGACGAGACGATGCGAAGCGGAGCTGCGGAAGCGAGGAGGGGACAGGCGAGGAGGGGACAAGTGAGGCGGGGCACAACCGAGACGAGACCACGGAACGCGGGGGCCAAGCGAAGCGAGACCAAGAGAGGCGGGGACAAGGGAGGCGGGGATAAGGGTGGCAGAGACAAGGGGGGCGGGGCCAAGCGAAGCGAGGCCAAGGGAGGCGGGGACAAGGGAGGCGGGGACAAGGGGGGCGGGGAGAAGGAAGGCGGGGACAAGGGAGGCGGGGACAAGGGGGCGGGGATAAGGGTGGCAGGTGCAAGGGTGGCGGGGGAAAGGGAGACGGGGACAAGCGAAGCGAGTCCAAGAGAGGCGGGGACAAGGGAGGCGGGGGCAAGGGAGGCGGGGGCAAGGGAGGCGGGTACAAGGGAGGTGGGGACACGGGAGGCGGGTACAAGGGTGGCGGGGACAAGGGAGGCGGCGACAAAGGAGGCGGGGGCAAGGGAGGCGGGGACAAGGGAGGCGGGGACAAGCGAATCGAGACCAACGGAGGCGGGGACAAGGGAGGCGGTGGCATGCGAGGCGGGAGCATGCGAAGCCGAAGAAGGCAAGGCGGGGTCCTCGCGAGCGAGGCCGGGACAAGCGTGACAGGGCTGTAAGCTGGACTAGAGAATGGGGGGAGATGGGAATGGGAAGAGAGGCTGGGGTAAGCTGGACTAGAAGAACTGGGGCTGTGGGGAACGGGGTTGGGGAAATGAGACGGGAGGAAGACGCACTGGGGGATGTCTGCGTTGAGGAAGCGCAGGTGGGGAACAGAGACGGCGGGGAAGCGAGGTGAGAAAGAAAGAGCGGCAGGCCGATGAGGATCGCCCTTGCCAGGGGGATGGGAGGGGCGGAGACGGAGCGGATCGTGGTGCGGCGGAGACGGGCGGAGCGGGGAGCGTTCGCGACTCGCGTTCATTACCGGGCGCGGTGCGGGACCGTCGCGGCGCGGAGGAGGGGGAGGGGGCGAGGGCGGGGGCGGGGGAGGGGAAGCGGACGGCGAAAAAGGCGCGGCGCGGCGGGAAATCGAATTAGGGCGGCGACATTTCAGCGGCGGCGGCAGAGAGAGAGGGAGGTCCGGACGGTGGTGAGGACGGCGGCGGTGGTGGCAATTGCGGGAGAAAAAGCAACGGTGATGGCGGAGAAGACGCAGACGTAGGTGGTGAAGACGGAGGAGGAAATGAGGAAGGAGGAGGAAGATGAGGTGATGAGGACGGTGGAGACTGTGGTGAAAGCGGCAGCGAAAAACAGAGACTGGGGTAGGGAAGAGGTGGAGGAGGAAGAGGTGGAGGAGGAAGAGGTGGAGGGGATGTGGTGGTGGTGGTGGTGGTGGTGGTGTGGGTGGTGGAGGAGGAGGAGGAGGAGGAGGAGGAGGAGGAAGAGGAGAATGAAGAGGACGTGGACGATGAAGAGGTGGAGGAGAAGGATGAGGTGGAAGAGGAGGAGGAAGAGGTGGTGGTGGAGGAGGAAAGTGGTAGTGGAGGAGGAAGAGGTGGTGGTGGAGGAGGAAGAGGAGGAGGAGGAAGATAAAGAGGAAGAGTAGGAAGAACAGGAGGGGAAGGAAAGGGGAGGGCGAAGAGAAGGAAGAGGTGGAGTAGGATGAGGTTGAGGAGGATGAGGTAGAGGAGGAGGAGGATGAGGACGAGGATGAGGAGGTGGAGAGGAGGAGGAGGAGGAAGAGTAGGGTGAACCGTGGGCGGAAGGTGGAAGGCGCGCGTAGCAGTGGGAGCGTCGGGAAAGGGACCAACCCCGACTGAGGAAGCCGGCGCTGTGGGGGTGAGAGTAGGGTGCGCAAGGACGACGGCGAAAGCGGTGGACAGGCTGAACCCAAGGATGGGGACGGGGCTGTGGGACGCGTTGCGGCGACTGCGCCAGCGCTGGCAGGGAGGCGGCGGCGGCGGCGGTGGCAACAGCGTTAGCTGCGGTGGCGGCGGCGGCGGCGTCAAGCACAGCCCGAGGCGACGGGCCGGGGCGGGGGCGGCGGTGTGGGCGGCACGTAAATTGGCGGCGTTTACGGCGCGGCCGCGTAATTCTTTAACGAAAATGGCGCCGCTTCCGCCGGGCTCTTCCTCTCCCTGCGGGCCCCGCCCCTCCCGCGCCACCGCTTCCAACACGCCACCTTCCGTGCTACTACATCGCCCCGGCGTCAAGAGCACCTCGCTCGTTTCTCCCGACGCCCTGTTTTTTGGGCTCTGCCGTTCCGCGGGGACTGTCTCATCCCTTACACTCTCCACCGCCCAGAGACACTCGTCGACACCGAGCGTAACGACCGCTGCCGTGTCCTTGTCTCTGGTTTTCTGGGATGCTCTTTTCTCCGTCTGCAGGTGCACAGCGCGGGCCTCCGGAGACTGCATATTCATGTATTCCGAGTCCTTCCGCGCCGCCTCCTTGGTCTCGCTACTTAGTTCTCGCTAGTCAGTAGGAGCTCCCCCGGCTCTCTCGCACTTGTAAAGGCAGTTGCCGTTTCGGCTTCCGCAACCTGAGAGGTTCGTTTCCTTTTTGCTCCCCACCCAACCATCGCCAAGAAAATAAATATTCTAAGTTACGATTTGTGGATGTGTCATTCGTGACACATCCACAGTCACAATCACCTTAAATTTAACGCTGACGCCCTCATACACCTTCGCCGTTTTTTCGTGGTTTATGTTGTGGTGGAGGAGGAAGAGGAGGAGGAAGATAAAGAGGAAGAGTAGGAAGAAGAGGAAGGGAAGGAAAGAGGAGGACGAAGAGGAGGAAGAGGTGGAGTAGGATGAGGTTGAGGAGGATGAGATAGAGGAGGAGGAGGAGGATGAGGAAGACGAGGAAGAGGAGGTGGAGAGGAGGAAGAGTAGGGTGAACCGTGGGCGGAAGGTAGAAGGCGCGCGTACTTCCTAACTGTATATTCGCTGATTGCACCCTCCACGGATTTTCATGTGGTCTCAAGTTATTATTTACACCATACTCTTCAGCTGGTACTCTTCTAATACTCCAACATAATGGATTTCTATTCAACGAGTTATTGTCTCCCACAAAATTCCAGTCACTGGCATCGAATCGAAAATTACGGATAGAATTATTTGTTCCGTTTCTTTTCTTTTGTTTAAAACTACCCATTTTTTTACACCCAATTTTCTTTAAAACTACCCAAATTTTCCCCTTATTTAACCCTCGTCACATTTTTTTATGACATGCATGCCTATCAAGTAGTCTCCGATTTCTTTCAATGACTTCTCTCTGCCTCAATTAGTAAAACTTCTCATTCTCAACTGTGATCGTCACCTGTGCGTTATAATTATCTCTTATCAGCATCACGGTAATCGTCACCCTTCTTGTCATTCGAAGTTTCCCTTCGTCTCCAACGCAATTTTCTCGCCGTCACGTGATTCCTCAGCGGCCTTCCTCCCCGGCACCTCCATTCCCTCAGCGCGACTGCCGCTTCACTGACTCCGCAACTGCCTTCCCCTTGCTTCCCGGCGCTCTAACTTGCAACCTCGCCAATTTCACCTTCTCAACTGCACTTGAGGCTGCGGCACCTCCGATTCGTCCGCCACCCCGACTTCCATTTTGCTTTCACCTTCTGCCGCTCGCCGCCGCCTTCCCAAGTCGCCTCCGACGTTGCACTCGACGATCTGCCCCTTCCCCGCTGCCGCCGTCGCGACGGCCCACCCCCCACCCTACGACGCGTCGTAGCCCAGGCCTTCGAGACTGCCGTCTCCGCACAATGCCCCTACATCAACCGCCCCGCTCTAGCCGCCGACACAGTCGGCACTGTCACTGCCACCGCTTCCAGCACACTAACCAATATAAACATCACCATGACCGCCGCCATCACTTCCGTCTGCATCACTTGCCGTCGTCAGTGCCACCATAACCCAGCTATTCCCACATAACTCTCGTCGCCATCACCACTGCAGCCGCCACAGGCCTCTCCTTTGTCGTAGCTACCTTTTGCCATCCGCCCTCGACATGGCCGACGCTACCGTCGCACTAACCATCATAAACATCACTATAACTACAACCACCACTTCCTCACCACCGCCTTCGAGTCTGCCGTCTCCGCGCAATGCCGCTACACCAATCCTCCCCGCCCCGCTCTTTTCATCGACGCCGACGGTACTGTCACTGTCACCGCTATCGCCACACTATCCAACATAAACATCACCACGATCGCCGCCACTACATCCGCCAGCGCTCTTGCCGTCGATGCAGTCGTCAGTGCCACCATAACTTGCCTTTCCCACATAACCCTCACCGCTATCACCACAACTTACCTACACAGCCGCCACCGCCCTCTCCTTTGACGCAGTCAATGCCACCATAAGCCGTCTTTCCCACATAACTCTTGCCGCCATCACCACAACTTGCACACCTCTACAGCCGCCACGGGCCTCTCCTTTGTCGCAGCCGCCTTTTGCCATCCACCCTCACCACGGCCCCCGCTTCCGTCACACCAACCAGCATAACCACCACCACTTCCGCACTGCCGCCTTCGAGTCTGCCGTCTCCACGCAATGCCGCTACACCAACCCTCCCCCCCCGCTCTTGTGATCGACGCCAACGTCACAGTCACTGCCACCGCTACCGCCACACCAACCAACATAAACATCACCATCACCGCCGCCACCACATCCGCCACCGCTCTTGCCGCCGATGCAGTCGTCAGTGTCACCATAACCCGCCTTTCCCACATCAACCCTCGCCGCCTTCACCACAACTTATCTCTTACAGCCGCCACCGGCCACCTTTTGCCATCCGCCCTCGCCACTGCCCCCGCTACCGCATCCCCCCAACCACCATAAACATCACCATAATCGCAGCCACCGCTTCCGCACGAGTCTGCCGTCTCCGCGCAATGCCGCTACCCCCCCCCCCGCTCTTGGCGTCGTCACTACCACTGCCACTGCTACCGCCACACTAACCACCATAAACCTCACCATAACTACACCCACCACTTCCGCACCGCCGCCACTTTTGCTCACCACCGCACACCTTGCTTTGGTCACCGCCTCCTTTGCCGCCGTCGTCCCCTCCCCGCTTCCGCCTCCTTCGTCGTCCCCCCTGCGGCACGTGCGCTTCGCACTTGGCTCGCCTCCCCGCGCGCCACGCCCCCTCAGGTGGCTGCTCCCGTAGATGAGCTCGGCGCAGGCGGTGGCGGAGGCGGAGGCTCGGGGCCAGTTACTTCCTCCGCCCGGATTTTCATGCGAGACGCGCCCGCTGTCTTTAGCGCCGGCAGCCCTCGGCGCGGCTGCGGCGAGCGCAGGGCGAAGGAGCCAATTTCGGGGATTGTCAAGGGGCAGGCGACGTCTCGCCGCCAAGCAGATTCGGTGGTGTAACGGTTAGAGTACCGGTCTGTTGTACCCAAGTTTGTGGGTTCAAACCCGACGGAAGTCCTGGATTTTTAAGGGCGGAAAAAAATTCGTACGGAAGTAAAGCCGGCTGTCCAATGAAGTAGATTCACTGCTTGTAAAAGACCCTGAAGCCTAAAAGAAGCCTCTGAGGCAACTACAAATCGCCTGTATCGTCGCTAAGTATAATACCTTCTTCTATATGGTGAAAGGAGCGTAGTGAAATTTGCGTGGTCAGACGGTAGAGCGGGTCCGATGACCCGAGTCTTGACACGTAAAATAAGGCACTAACTCACACTCGTCCGTCGGAGAGATTGCACTGGCTTCCTACACCCAAGTTCGCGGATTCAACCCCAGCTCGCAGCTGTGGAATTTCGACAGGCGAAAAATCCCGAGTGTCTTCTCACGCTTGCGGCAGGTGTCCTGCAAAATGAAATCCCTCCCGGATTATCCCCTCCTAATGAAGTGTCACGGACTATCGACCGAGACAGTAAAGAGAATATTAGGTAATTTTTGTGCCTCGCGTAAGAGAGGGGCGTTATGCACTAGACGTCAAGTGACGAGTCTTTAAGTGAGAATGGCGACTTGAAGCGTAAGGCACGACCTTATTCCTTCATTAAGGGAGCAGTCCCTACAAGTGTAAAGCACGCATAACTTTACAAACGGCAACTTCGCTACCGAGAATCTTGCAAGAATCTTGCATGATCATTAGTTACCTCCTGACTCATACCACGATTGAAATGCCACGCCAATTATCTCTCCATAGTTTGTCCAAACGGCGGTAATTTAAGGGTTCTTAAGGAAGCCAACCAGCCGACGATGTTTCAAACAGTCGCCGCTAGAGCGCTCGTTGCTGACCATTTGCCCGGCATCATCAATGTTCGCATATCGACCAATTTACAATGATATGAACCATAGGAATACGATGTTGATGGTAATAATAAATAATACTAGAATTATATTATTTATTTCTTTTAAAGAAATGCTGAAATGTGTTAAATTAAATCTTGTAATAGCGAGCGTGCCCTAATTAAGAGTGGTGAGTCAACCACATTAGTTTTGGCGAGTAAAGCACACTTTTTACTCTAAATTGTTTTTGACAGTACATGGTAAAAGCCAAAAAGGAAACAGGTAGGCATTTGAAAATTATTACTTCACACAGCGGTTGTTTGAATCCGAATTACAACTTGTCATTACAGTCTAGTGACTTCATAAATGTATTTGAAAGAAAACACAATGTTAATATCCCCATCAATATTGTTAATATGAATCATGTCCAACATATGTTGCCCTATAGAATAGTGCGTTAAAGAATATGCATTTTATGTTAAAATATGATTTTTGAAATGCGATTTTTGATATCTTATATCTCGAGTTGAGTTTTATTTTAAAGTTGTAGGTAATGTCACGTAACATATTTGATATTTTATTAATAAATAAACAACATACCATTTTATGAAAATTTTCGTAAGAATTAATTACTACATTGATGGATATGAATTCATGAATTGCGATATAATGTATAAACACCTGGACACACAACAAACCACTGGAGACAATTTATCACATTTAAATCAATGCGGAAGCAGTGTATTTCACGCCCTTTACCAGGCTACCGAAATCACTCCATTTTTATGTCATAAATTACCGAAGGTAAGGGCGGCCATCCTTCCGACAAAGTTCGTATATTCTCCCTGAGCTTAATAGCTTATTTCACAGCAAACTTACAGCTGCGAGGGTACAGTCTTCCTGTTGGACCGTGCCACTTAAAAACTCATAAAATCGAAATTCTCAGCAGCACAAATTGCCAGCATTTACGGCACTTTGGCGCAACTCTTTAATGACTCGACGCGTGCATCATTCACCACGACGTGCATTTTTCACGAGAACCACCCTCGGAAAGACGAAAGGCGGAAACGTGGGAGTGGGAGGAAGCAAGAATAAAATACGGATGAAGGTAAGCCCCTGTTTCCGCCAATGGCCTAATGTAATCTGGGGGAGCAAAAAACAGGACGTTACACGTGGAAGAACGGGTGGTATTCTGCTTTTGAAAGGCATTACAATAAGTTCAAAAAATAATTAATGGATTTTTAGAGATTATTCTGGAGAGCGATTAAGGTCTCCATGAAAATGTAGATATTTTGTAGAGGTAATGAACTAGCAATTCTTTACGTAAAAGGGGGAGTGTTTTGTGGTGTTTCTGCTTACCAACAAAACAAATAATCCTAACGTAATAATTATAATATAAACTTATTTCTAATGAACTTTCATAGAGCTCATAAATTTAGGTTAAATGCCCTTTATCGTTTCTTTGTATCGTCTTTTTTAGAAGTTCTTCAAAGCTCCAGATGTACTTCTTCACGGCTGTCTTTTTTTCTTTGTTTTTTTTTTTACGGCTTAATGATCGACTAGCAGGAACGTGGGAGTTAGCACGAATAAAGAGCCCCTATTTCAACCAATAGATTAAAGTAATAGAGGGAGCAAACAATCAGTGAATAAACATGAATAACGTAGGGCGTCATTTTACTCTCATACATCATTTAATTATACAAAAATAGATTTAATAAGATTATTTATGTCAAGACATAAAATCCATTTGAAGGAAAATATTTAAACCGTTACTTCCTATAAAAATATATTTTTTTAAATCAATTTACTAGGTAAAATGCGTCAAAGGATTATTTAAGGGAGTTTTTGGTGATATTGTATAGATTTCATTGGAAAAGTAATCCCTTTGTAGTTCTTGAACTGAAATAGAATTTCATTAATTTTTCAGGAAGTTCATTAGTGTAGGACAAAAGCCCTCTTTGCTTTGAGCTACCAACATTTGGACCATTAAAAAAAACTTATTTAGGATTCCAAAAATACATCAAGGCTGTTTTCGCAAGGTTAATAACTAATCAATTCACGTCTTTGACAGAACTGAAATTCGCCATCAGAAAGCAAATATATTTGGTCTTCCATCATGAAGCCTTTGAATTTATATTCCATTGCAACAGACAAAACGAAATATTAAAGGGACGTCACTTTTGAAGTGAAGAAGAGACAGTCTCAAAAAATCCAAGAGTGAGACCGCGACAGAAACAATTAATTTGTTAAATTTATTACTGGAACCGAAACAGAAGGAAGTTTCGATTTCTAAAAGACATTATTAATTTCGTGCGACTTGATACGCTGGATTCACGTTTCGAGATGTACCTACTAAAAACAAGACTATTTAGTTTTTGCGCTAATTTCAAGCGAATGTTAAACACAAAAGATCGTCTTTATTTCTATGGATTATCCGAAAAAGATACCTTTTAAGACTTCGAACCCAAAAATTCCTGTAAAAACTGAACAAAACGTAGTAATTCACTTTAGTAATTCTATATCTCGCGCTCACATTGTTCACTTTTTGCAATTTAGGAAAATGCAAAGATTTCGATAAAAAATGGGACCGGCTTTTATACCGCTCTTTGACACATAT
Organism: Teleogryllus occipitalis; assembly: GCA_011170035.1. Lineage (NCBI taxonomy): Eukaryota > Metazoa > Arthropoda > Insecta > Orthoptera > Gryllidae > Teleogryllus > Teleogryllus occipitalis. The sequence goes on along the minus strand of BLKR01003539.1, from coordinate 90,844 downwards.
GAGGAGAACAATTTAAGAAAATAATTTGAACCCGTATTAGAGAAAAATATTGTGTAAAATTATGAAGTAAAAAACAACTCTACTATCTACCACCAGTGATTCTGCGCGTAATACCGCTGTGGTGGCAGTAAAACGGAACATAGATTTAGCGAAAATTATTCGAATTCTCTGTACTCTGTAAAACCAATAAAAACGAACAATTAAAAAAATACAAAGAATTTGGGTTGGAAAAAAATTATGATTTTTATTTTAAAAAATCCATTTCTTTACTTAAATCAGACTTAATTGATTTAAATCATTTTTTGTATGTATTGTATTAATATTTTACTTTAAACCAAATTCGTAAAGGGATTTAGTTCTCATTAATTATTTTAAAAGCAAAAAAAAGTTTATTAAAACATGTTTTTAAATTTATCATTAAGTTATTTTAATTTTATTTAAAATAATAAAGATACGAGTAGAAAATACTTGAGAGGTCCTGTGCAATACCATCCTAACCCACAAAATTTTTAAATTTGAGTTATTTATAATTGCGTGCCCTTGAAACACGTCTCTTGCGTCCACATTAAGGAATATTCTTGTGGCACCATCTGTTAGCACAATTAAAAAATTAAATTACTAACATTCTACGATTTGTAATATTAAGTTATTTTTGCCGCCTTTTAGTACTGACACCGCCTCAAATGAAGCGCAGGAAAATAAAACTTTAAGGTAGTATGTTCGTTAGATCGACCACGGTGAAGTACCCCCCCAAAAATTCTTTAAATGAAAGTAAAATCTCTGTTCTTCAAGATGGTAAGAAACAGTATGGCGCTTACTGGTCTAATTTTTCAATAAAAGAAGTTTAAATTAGTACTGGTTCTTGTGGAAAAACTTTCGTGGGCATAGTTTTCTTAAGTTACTGGAGACGTTACACGGTTAATGTACCTGTTCTTTTATTCAATACGCAGTAAATTTTTCCACTCAGATGGTATTAAATGTAACATACCTCACCTGGCACGCTGAGGAATAATTTATAAAAAAACGGCTGCGAAATTCATCGCAAACGGAGGTACTGGCTATCGACCTGGGAGTTACGCTGTTAAAATCATGCTATTGTCACCACTATTTCTCTTGCAGAAAACCATGACAAAAAATATGGATTATCAAAAACGTTTCGAATCATTTCTAAAAGGTTAATTTGGAAACACTAACGCCACTAATAACAGCTGTTTCTTATCACCGCCACCATCTCGAAGTTCAACAACAATGAGCTTCTCAAATATTGATTGAGGCATTGTTGCGAAAATTTCAATGAAGCTTTACAGACTGTTTGAAAAAAATACATTAATATATTGAGAATACAATTTGTAGAAAAGAGAAAGTGCGAGAAAGTAAAAATAGAATTAATATTGGCATTTTCAATAGCAAATTATAATTAAAAGTAAATTAATTATTTTTCATATCATTCATTCAATTTTTCGCATGGCCCATAGTTGTGTACACCTGTACATATTTTATTATTTTCAAGCAGAAATTACGCAAAAACTACTCATTTTTTTCAAACACTTGTACATTATCTTTCCTAAAGAGCTAATTTTGTGTAACCTACTTCGTCTGAGATAGAAATCTCTATCTTCCACTTTGAAGTTTTAAAATCTTTTTTTTTGTTGCAATTTTCGAAAAATCAGGGATTTCGAAAATGAGACCTGCATCATTCTCGTGAACGTCCTTTGCACTATCCAACAACAAAATTTAATCAAAAACATTGGAGCCATTTTTTTGAAAATTTTGGAAACGTCCGGGGCTTTCATGTAAATTACCACCCAAAATTAAAATTTCGGTTCAAAGTCTAGGGGCCGCGACATCAGCCAGAAAGATTGCGGAATGTCAATTATGGAGGAAATTGCCTGAACAGTTTATGCGCCAGCGTTGTGCACAGACGTTTTGCCGTCAATAGATTTTTCGGTATGGAGGACGCACAAAGAAAGGATTCTGGCTACACCACATGTTAAAAGAATTTTTTTCTATATTTAGCAACTGGAATTAACCACTTTTTAGTCATCAGGGCTCGGCAATAAGGGTTTTTGTGTCGAATATTCGCCGTTTTCCGGTGCAAGATTACAATACTTTCTCTTCCTACGTTAGTAAGTGCGAGAAAGTAACTAGCGGTGAGAGACCTATAACCAGCTTAAGGTTCGCCAAGCTTTGAGTGGATACTCGGCATTCAGGTGAGTCTAAACGAAAACAACACAACACAGTGCAATTCAGTGCCTTGAGGCAATTTCTGTGTACGCACCTCCGAATATACTCGTATTATCAAAGAACCGATGTACAAACGCTGTTGTAAAAAATTATGCAGCGCTTTGTATAGCAATGTTTACTCTATTATCTTTGATCGGAAAGCAATACACCACGTCTGCCACTGCAACTGGAATTGCACGTGTCGCTGTCCTCCTCGATAATCGAAAACGTAGCCCCTCCACGTCCGTTCCAGCAGCGGAACCAATCCATCATTTTTGCTCACACCTGTCTCACATTCCCACCAAGTTGCCGCGTACATCACAAAGCAACCCGTGTGTCCAGCTCTCGCATCCGCAGTGACTCGAGTGATACAGCCAAGCACAACAGCAATTTCAGATACCTTACTCCTCGGCCTTTGTACTTCGTTGGCTTTATTTTGCCCTTCTCTGGGACACGATCGCAAAAAATTACCCTCTTGTCAGATGGAGCAGAAAACAACAAAGGCGATTCCATTTTCCTATTTAAATGAGTGCAGTATAAGAGGATTCATAGGTGATTACAGACTTTATTTTTTTTGCTCGTCAAGCCCTTCGCTGCATGGCAGAACTGTCGAGACATCCGTTGTGTGATGAGAAGAGTGCTTCTATGAGAGAGAGAGAGAGAGAGAGAGAGAGAGAGAGAGAGAGAGAGAGAGAGAGAGAGAGAGAGAGAGAGAGAGAAGAGGGAGAGGACAGAAAGAGGACAGAGAAAGGAGAGAGAGATGAGAGAGGAGAGCGAGAGACACACACACACACACATTTCAAATTAATAGTTTATATAAAAATATATCGAGAAATATTATACGTAAATTTAAAACACTACATTCTGTTCCTTTCCTGTCGTTCCAATTCCACTGAAGTCAGAAATGTCACCGATAGCTAATGATCTTACAGCTATGTTCGCGTACAAACACTCGGGAGAGCAACATTCTGGAAGACATGGCTAGCAGCGCGAAGGGAACGAAGAGCGGAAAAACAAGAACGAGAAAACAAATGCTGCACGTCAAACGTGTGCGGAAAGCATTGGTGTCAGCAGAAAGGGGCGAGGGGTCGGCTGCGGGCGCAGGCGAGGGCACGGGAGAGGGCGAGGGCGAGGGCGAGGGCGAGGGCGAGGGCGAGAGCGAGGACGAGGACGAGGACGAGGGCGAGGGCGAGGGCGAGGGCGAGGGCGAGGGCGAGGGCGAGGGCGAGGGCGCGGACGTGGGCGTGGGTAGGGACGAGGGCGCGGGCGAGGGCGCGGGCGCGAGCGCGAGCGAGGGCGAGGGCGAGGGCGAGGGCGAGGGCGAGGGCGAGGGCGAGGGCTAGGTCGAGGGCGCGGGCGTGGGTAGGGGAGCGGGCGCGCGCGAGGGGAGGACCGGAGGGCGAAGATGGGCGTGACGAATGCGCGGCGGAGCGAATAGCGTGGCTTCCGGCAGTATCGCCCCGCCCGCCCACGCCCAGCCCCTCCGCCGCGCGCCCTCGCCCTCGCCCTCGCCCTCCCTGCCCCGGGCGCCGCCAGCGCAGGGCCGAGGACGCTCCGAGAAGCGGGGGATGGCGAAAATACTCGCACATGCAGGGGGCTGTGTTATTGAATTATTACAGTAGGATAATGAACTCGCGGAAACGGGATATGGGAATTCCTCAGGCCTACCTCAGGGTATTTACACTCTGTTCGTAATTATTTTTCTTATTATTCGTAGTCCTTGCTGGGAATTTCCCCCTAGATTGTTACCCTCCAGTGAGTATTATTTTATTTTGTCCTTTTGTACCATTTGTAATAGTGTTTGCACTAATATTTGTGTTTAGCAATAAGGATGATTGTGTTTAGCTTACAGTACTCCTCCGGCATCCTCAAGGAATTGAAAGGAAGAAATCACGGAAAGGACCAAATCAGCCTGCCTCAGTAATTCCCATCAACCTCAAATCCGAGCAAGTCATTGTCGAAAATTCCGTCGGGACTCGAACTTGAGCCGTTTGACTTTATGAATGGTTATGAGCTTCAAATAGAGACTCAAATCTCACCTTCTTCTTTAATATGATAACAGTGCGTAAGGCTTATGACTAGAATCCAGAAGTTCAAGCATTTATTTTACCTAAAATAAACAGGCAAACATTTATTTTTACTAAAATAGGCATGAAAAAGGCATTTATTCGAGCTAAAGTAGGGGTGCAAAAGACGTATAAACAATGAAAAATCACATTCAAAAGCAATTATGGTAACACCGAGTACTTAAAGTGATTTACATTTTTATTATAACTCGAAAATGCACATTACCTCTTACCATGTAAGGAAAGGATTTTTTTTCATTGTAGTTTTGACTCCACCTGACCATCAGATATGATGGCTTGTTTTATTCGCAACACTATCTCTTCGAAATGATGTTGTGGACTCCCTTTTGAATCTTGAAATGGAATCAGTGAAAACGGAATTTTATTTTTCGTTCTTCGCACTTGTGCATTCGCCAGCACTGAGAACGGTACATCATATAAAGAGAGCTTAAAAGGGATTCCAGGCCATACTCAAAAGTAGGATGAGATTCTTCGTGAGCGATTCAAGCCTGTCGGCATCAATGAGAACAAGAAAACGAAGAAGAAGAAAAAGAAGAAGAAGAAAAAGAAGAAGAAGAAATTAACACAGCCTCTGCTTCCATAGAAAGACAAAATGTGATTGTGTCTTCGTGTTGCATAGGCTTGCAAGTAATATATCCAGCTTGATCGAAATCTCCGCCAAGAGAAATAAAAGCAAAATAATGATGTTACAGGCAGAAAAGGGCAAAAATGGCAAAAAAACAGGCATTGGAAGCTAAAATAGGCAAAAAAGCAAAATGAAAATCTACGGAAAACAACACCAGAAGCACCATTAAGTGATTTCTATTGTAAAAAATCATGAAATAGTAACAATAACAAAAAGGCATTTTGCAAAACTTCCGGGCTCTACTTATGACCATACCTCAAACGGAAAGATTTTGAAGGGTAAATGATCACGAAGGCATGAAATGAATGCTGATGACGGAATGGTGGAATGTGAGGTAAAGGAAACAGAAGAACCCCGAGAGAGCTCGCTATGAACCCGCTTTGCGAACCAGACATTCCACATGCGCCGACCGGGATTGGTACTCCGATCCAAGCGGTGGAAGGCGAGCGTTTCGACTGCCACATCACAGGTCAACCGATCCCACCAGGTGTGCGCGCATTTTCCAAAGCGAAAAAATCTTCTCCGAATAAATATTTCATGTTACCTAGAGGCGTTCACGTTCTGTTTGTTGCGCCTCGCTCGTCGACCGAGCGGAGGGGTTTGGCCACGCGAAAGCGCGGAGGGCGGAAAATGCCAGATCATTGCCGATTGGCTCCGAGCGGAATGTCGTTTTCCCAAGAGGAACGGAATGTAAATTCGGTAATGACTGCACACTCGGTGCGTTTTACGGGTCCCTTACTATTTACTCTGCGTTCTTTACTGTGTGCGCAAACGCGGAACCTTTCACCCGTTCGCTGGCGTCGCAAGGACCTCGTGTGTTCGTTCGCGCGCCTAATTCATCTTCAGAATTGCATGAGGGCGTTTTCATCCAATTTCCTGGGTGGGACCGAAACGGTGGTGGTGATGATGGCGGTATTGTTACAATGTAAGCTGGAAAAGATTGCATTTTTCACGCGATGAACGTTTTCTGTTTAAGAAAGCTGAGAGCCATGAGGAACAATGGGTTCGGAAAAGGGTTTTTAGACGCGCCAAAACGTGACTGAATATCCATTATCGCGATATGTGATACTGGGATGAGTAAGTGGGCGAGGTCAAGCAATGGTACTAGACCATTTTATTTATTTAAGTGTTGAAGGGATTATATGCAGAATAGTACCATTTTTTTGTGTTCAGGGTCGTTTCAGTCGTAAATTAAGCACTACAGGATATTCTGCGCACTTCGAATGACATTTTTTTCGTGGGTCAATTTGTTGAAAGAATTTATTTTTTCAGTTTTAGGGAAATTTTCTTGCCCATCTTCCAGAAAATAGTGTTTATGGTTTAGTGGAATCAGTATACTGATATATATATATATATATATATATATATATATATATATATATATATATATATATAACCGGAGAGAAAAATAACGTTGTTCGGATACAAACAATGAAAAACGCAAATTTAGTAATTTTAGGAATAATGACAGCAAATGGACAGCTAGGTATTGATCAAGTGGAACGAGAAAGAGGTTTTTCGGTTTTAAACAGGAAGCGAGGCAGAGTTTGGGCAAGCTTAGAAACTGCAACGTAAGTATTCGGGTACGCAAATGACCTTCGAAGTATTTGAGGGAATATATTTAAATTATATATTTCACCTTTTTAATGGAAGTATATTTTCGAAATATATTTCACCTTTTTAATTATGAAAATAACAATTTCTTTGTGCCAAATTAAAAATTAACTATTATGTTCAGTTCGGTAATGCCAAGGATCAATGAAGAGACTAAAATGGTGATACATTCATTTTCTCTTTAGAACAAAATTTTATGACTTTTCTCTTTAGAAAGCTACTTTATGGTAACCCATTGAAAGGCACACTTTATGGTAAAAGTTTTAAAATGAACGTGTAATGATAAAATATGAACTTTAAATGTCAGAATTTTCGTTAGCTTTCTTACGTGCAGGTTTCCCAATTTGGGTATGTTAAAGGATGTGGAATAAAATTAATAGAAACGAAATGCGGGAAAATAAATTCTTGGAAACGAATTCAATCACACAATCGTTTGTATTGAAATACTATTCTATAGCGAATATTCCATTCACACTTTAAGCTTTGTGTTTAATATTAATTTTCAAATGCATATGGATACAACAAAACACAATTGTCCGATTTAGAATAGAATTCTCAGTATAAAATCGTATTTCAGTTTTTTCCTACTTCGACAATCAATGCAGGAATGTATTGAAATGGACTATTTTATTCGGTGTTTTCCGCAATTTCAGAGTCCTTTATGTACTACATTTATTTTCGTTCCACCTACCAGTAAAATAAATACCAATGTTGGGAGTGCAAATAATAATGTACTGGAAGTGTACGGAAACAACGACGTCTATCGTTCGAGTTTCACGTAGCAATTACGGAATTTCAAACACGACTTTCCGCTTTTATTCAACCCGCAACGCGCCATCTCCGGGCGTCCAGCTCCCGTGGGGCGTGTCGGAGGTACACACCCACATTACACCCTACTCCCGGGCGCGTGTGAGAGTGGTTTCGAGAACTGCGAGTTTATTTTCTCATCTACAAGACTGATGGAAAAATATATGCGTCGCGATAACGAAGTTTTTTGCCGCTTAATAATTCATACAGCGAATTAAAAACGGTCGAGGACGGCGTTACCGGGCGCGGTCGGGTGTTGGGGGCGCGGGGGTGGGGCGGAGAAGAGAAAAGAGAGATGGGCAGAGAGGTTGTTGCCTGTGGGCGTTCGAAATGATGAAACAGACGATGAGAAGGAAGTCGCCGACTGTGATACGAAGGGAGGGAGAGAGAGCGAACGAGTAGGGATGGGGTGAGATAGGGGAGATGGAAAGAGTGGTTGTGGGATGTGGACGTTCGAAATGAAACAGACCATGAGATGGACAGTGGCCGCAGTCGTGGAGGATGATGGATGTGACGAGACCCGAAGTACGAGAATGCGGAGAATATGTTGAAATGTAAGGGAAGAGGTGCAGAAATGAAAAAAAAATGAAGGTAGGGAGGAATGACGAACAAAGGAGGGGGAGTGAGATGGGTGAGGCTCCTGGTTGGAGAACGTAATGAACACGCTGAAATTTAAAGGAAGAAGGGTGGAAATGGAAAAGTTGGGTGCAGACGAATAGGAAGTAATGGCAAAGGTCGTAGCGATGAAAGGTAAAAATAGGAAAAGGTGTTTAACAGTCATAATCGAGATATTTGAGAATATCGTATGACACGTAACTCAGTCCAATTTATAATCAAGAACACTTACTTTGAAGCATTCGTACAGAGATGATCAGTGGATAAGAAAATAAAAGAAACCATGAGAGAACTTAGGAAGAAAATATGGATTGACATATATTGCGTAAAAAGAGAAACATAATTTAGACAGCATGTAGGTTACGGAAAAGACGGTAATGATGACGAAAACGATAGAATCAGTTGGAATGTAATTGTAAGTATTCCTACAAAGCCACTGACAGGAAACACGACAGATGGTGAGGTAAACCAGCTGGCGGCTGGAGGTTGGAAATAGGTTGTGTTTGGTTTTGTGATGGTGGTGACGAGGATCGTGGTGACGGCGGTGGTGATGGTGACGTGTGAGTGGTGGTGGGAGCGGAGAGTGTAGCGTGGGACTGCAGTGGAGGTGGGGGATGGTGTGGAGGCCGCATGTGAGGTTTGGAGGTGGCGACGGCAGAAATCGCGACCGGAGACACATGGAAAAGCTCTCCTCATGCAGTTCCACAGCCCGTTCTGAGTAGTACATCGCCTCAAATTTCCGAGCTCTCTGCCCAGTTATTACGAGGCTCTCTTAAAAATTACATTCGTTTCTGGATGTAATTTAAAATACGTAAATCAATTTACCCCATCTCTTTTTCTCGTGTTCCGTACTTCCAGAGTATAAGCCGCGATGAGACAGCAGTGTAACTTTTCTTCTGTGAAACGTATAAATTGGCCTCCAGTGATACTCAGAAGCGCTCTAAAATTTCCGACTCATTTGTGGAAATAATATTACAAATTGCTTTCGCACTACGTCGAATAAAAGAGCAGTTTTTTGCCGAGGGAGATAATCGAAAAAAGAGACGTTTTCCAGAGTCGCGCTGACATTTAGATTAATAAAAAAGTATTGGGAAGATTTACAATTTACGTAACGAGGTCACATTACTGGCCGAAAAAGAGTAGTACATTTTATTTATTACAGCACTAAAAGAAAATTCGCAATAGTCATGGAATGAAATGACTTCTAACGGGAAACAAGACTACGTTGGTAAGAACTAGTTCGTAAATCTTTAAACATTAATTCTATTAGGTACTTGATAAGAAGTTTTTCTTCAAATAATAGTAATACATGTATTTCTCGATATGGCAAAATAGCATATATTTCACTGAAAATGAATATTACATTCTATGGTTCATTTGTAACATTTTCGTATATTTTAATAATATTTAATAACTTCACGGATTATCCTCTTTAGTTCACGATCTTTTTATTGTTAAGTAAACCTTGACGCACGGTAGCTTGTCATTTAGTTGATTCCTCAACAACCATCTATTATTTCATACATTTTTCTCGGAGCCCAATTGAATTCTGTATGACACTCCCACATTTGTTTTTACTAAGTCATCAGCAATTTTATTTAGACATAACTCATAATTATTAATCATTTTAATCAAAAGCCCCATCCTGTGACAGTATTGAAACTCTCTGAAAACTTCAACAAATACGTACAACGGACAACGTATTGTAAAATCACAATATGTATTTTCTTACAGTTGCGTATATCAGGAAAATATAAGTAAATCTTCCACCAACATTAGAATATGTTACGGCAAGAAATGTATGATAATATAAATTAAATTCAATAATAATAATAATAATAATAATAATAATAATAATAATAATAATAATAATAATAATAATAATAATAATAATGTCACTAATAATCTGATTCAGATCCTTCTTATTTTTTTAATTTCGTGTTTTATCACTACATTAGTCACCGTATGGTTTGGCGTTTATTATTTGACGTCTCTTCAACGAACACCATTTTCCTCGAATACAAACTTCTACTGTTTGAACTTCCCGCATTACACTCAAATCATTCATCAGCAGGTGTATTTGAAAAACACCTACCCACAATTATTAATCTTTTACACAGCGGCTGTCCGTGGCCGCATTGGGGCTGTCCCTCCCTCTGAAAACATTCAACAAATCTGTATCCGGGGCCGCTCTTTTGAATGCCTGGGCGCGGCGCGCCGACTCGCGCGTTCCTTCCGCCCATCCCCCTCTCCCACCCCTTCCCCTTCCCCTTCCCCTTCCCGCCCTCCGGCAAGCAAAGTGCGTTCACAAGCCTCCACTCGACGCTGGGCCTCGACAGGACGCGCTGTGCTCCGGGTTGGGGAGATAGCGGCCAAAAGTATATTCTACCAATAACAGTACATATAAGGCCGGAAATAGAAAGTGATGTGGGGTTGATTGATTGATTCCGGGCGCGTCAACTGCTTCGGTTATTAGTCCCGTTAGTGTAGTGCATGTTTTTTTCTCGAGAGATGGCGGTGATCCTTCCCCGCTGGATGGCGAGATCCGGCACCGACCTACCGTTGGCTAGTGGGTTTTCCCCCTAACCAGGTCTCTCCCACCAGCGGGGCACCGTCCCAGCCGGGACAAGCTCTAAGCTCCCGACCGGTCTCCTGGCATATGTGGTAGTGTAGTGCATGTTAGTGTAAGTGTGTGTGTAAGGGGAGAGGATAGGACAAGGAAGAAGAAGGGAAGATCGCGCGCTGTCCGTTTGTTAGAGTACTGCTTCGGTATTTCCCTGATGTTGATCGGACAAACCACGGAAAATACAGATCAAAGCAGCCGGCCGGTAGAATTCTTTTTCAGACAGCGACTGAATTCAACCTAGCTGGTAAGCTAGTGTCGAAAATCCTACCGCCGTCGGGATTCGAACCTAGAACCTCCCGGTTAGAAGCACTGCAGTGACATCGGTTGATGCTCTGAGCCCCCTCTCCTGGTGAAGTGATGTGGGGTTTATGATCTCATCGATAGAAAGCTCAGAGGAAGTTTCAACATATAGTTCCTAAGTTCCCTCATCTTATACTAGTAGTAATGCCGAATACAGTTTCTTCAGCCGCTTCGGTCCAAAAGGGGCCGCAATATTGTATGTAAAAATAAACAACTGTGGGATTTAAGTCTTGAGCTTTCCATCAAGCCTGAAAAGTAAACGTTTTTCTCGAAGGGCAGAAAAGCATCCACAGTGAGGCTCAGTCCGAAAACATCCACTTTTCAGCCGATGTGCTGACACCTTTTTCCTCTTCTATTTAGTGTTATGAATTAACGAAATGTTATTGGGTTGATTTCAGAAATCATAATCAACCTAGGTGTGTCAGCCCGAGCCGTATATGTTCAATTTTGCCGGCGATAAACAGCCCGTAGAAAAGCTTTAGATGAGTATTAAAAGAGTGGGGGGGATCTCAGCAGTAGCTTCAAAGGTAGAGCAACTGCAGGTCGAAGGTTTGAGTCCCGACAATGGCATATTTTTGACTCTAGTTAAATATCTTGTGTATTTTAATCAAGAGCACAATGGAGCTTGCGATACTTCACGATTAATATAAAACTCTACATTAAACATGAATTTGTAAGTTTATTGTAAGACGATTCACGAACGTATACTTCATTATAAAATATACGAAAGTATTAAATATCGTTTGTGTGTGTGTGTGTGTGTGTGTGTGTGTGTGTGTAAGACAGAAAAAAATGAATGAGTTACGAGAAAAAATAAATATACAGTACTAACAGGTATCAAGGGATTTGGATCAGAAAATGGAATGAATTTAACACCTTCGGGCTTCCAAAAACTCTCTACCTGCCTGCGTTTTTCAAAGTAATGTGCAATAATGATTGTAAAGATACTATGGAACATGCACAAAGTAACATTCCTTTCTTAAGAATTTGGCTCTCTCTTTCCATTTATTATCACAAAACTGCGGTGGCACTTCCTCCAATGCGAACGAAACTTGAAATGCATTTTGACCGCGTGTTGCGTCTTCCGTGCTACCGTGCGGGGCGAGGCGTGGAGTGGCGGGACAGCCCTCATCGCACGGGAATGCCGAGGCGTCGAGAGCGCCGGCTCCGGCGGATGCTGGGATGGGGCGGCAAAGAGTGAGAAGGGGGACGGGTGAAGGGGGAGGGGAGCGGAAGGAGGTTGCGGGTGAGGATTAATCCAAGTGCGGTGGGGGCGGTTAATTCCGCGGAGGTGGAGGTGTGGTGGAGGAGCCAGGGGTGGCGGTGGCGGAAGAGGCGCGGTAGGCGGAGGAAGTGGTGGGCGGGGGTGGAAGGAGGGAGTAACGGCGAAGGTGTGGACGGTGAGACGGGGCGGGGTGGCGGAGGCGGCGGCCGGGCGGAGGAAGAGTGAGGCCCGGGGTGGAGGAAGAGATGGGTTGGGGCGGGACGGCGGAGGCGGGTCAGCGGGGACTACACGGCAGAGGCAGCGGCAGGGCGGAGGAAGAGATGGGGCGGGGCGGCGGAGGCGGGACAGCGGAGGTGGGAAGGCGGAGACGGGTCAGCGGGGGCGGGACGGCGGGGGCGGGATGGCAGAGGCAGCGGCAGGGCGGAGGAAGATACACAGGTTGGGCGGAGGAAGAGATGGGGCGGGGCGGCAGAGGCGGGACAGCGGAGGCGGAACAGCGCGGCGGAGGCGGCACGGTGGAGGCGGCGGCAGGGCGGAGGAAGAGACAGGGGTAGGGCAGAGGAAGAAATGGGGTGGGGTGGGGCGGAGGAAGAGATGGGTGGAGCGGAGGAAAATATGGGGCGGGGCGGTGTGGCGGAGGTGGGACGACGGAGGCGGCGGCGAGGTGGAAGAAGAGTTGGGGTGGGGCGGGGCGGGGCGGCGGGGCAGCGGAGGCGGCGGCGAGGCGGAGGAAGAGGTAGGGGCGGGGCGAGGCGGCGGTGCGGAGGAAGAGATGGTGCAGGGTGGAGCGGGGCGGAAGAGGCGGCGTCGGGACGGAGGAAGAGACGGGGGCGGGGCGAAGCGGAGAAAGAGACCGGGATGTGGCGGGCGGCGGAGGCGTGGCGGTGGAAGAGAAGGGGGCGGGGCGAGGAGGTGGAGGCAGCGAGCGGCCAGGCGAAGCACGACGGCACGTCACGCATGCGGCGCGAGCGGTGTTGCGAGGAGCTGCGTGGCGGGGCGGGGAGGGGAGGCCCGTCTGATTAATGGACGCGGAGAGCAGAGCGGCGGCGCTAACGGGAGGTGCTGGAAACGGGAGCTGCTGCTGCTGCCACGGCCACAGCTCGGGTCACGCACTGTGCGACAGCCTCGCCGCCCACGCCCGGCCGGCCACGCCCCCTCCCCGCCCCCACACGCCCACTCGAGAGGGCGGCCGACGCACGTTGACCCCGGCCGCTTCGGTTCCTTTTCGGACCCTTTCTCTACTCTTACTAGATCTTCCGCTTGGCCATGGCATAGACTAAAGAGGTATAATTCGTTACTCTAGGGCTATGGCGTTGTTGTATCGTTTCTTTACACGTTTTCGTTTCTTATCCTCCCATATGCGTACGTTTCTTATCCTACCATTCCTCTCCTGATCTTTCAATATTCTTTACTCATGTGTTGTCTTCTCTTCGTTTCTTGTTCTTTTCTCATACCTCTTCTTTCGGTCACGACAAAGCCTCCTGTGAAGTATAGCACCGTGCGGGGACCTCCCACATTCTTTTCATGGCACTTTTGTAATTTACCGCCTGCTCGAAACGTTGTTATATTCCTATTTTTATCTCTTAATTGATTTGTTTTTACCGTTATTACTCTACTATTCTTTCTACAGTTTCCATTCACGTGTTGTTTCCGCGTGTCCACGTTTCCATGTGTTTATTCTCCTCTCTATTTCTTATTTTTTGTGCTATGTATTCCTCTTCTTTTCTTCTTTCATATTTTATATTTCTCTCGTCGTGTGATTCCCAACACACACTTTAGCGTTGTGCACTCGCCCTGGCTTGGTATCCTTTTTGTGATTCTTCCTTCCGTTTTATTTTTATTTATTTTCCCCTCGTTCCCAATACCGCTCCATCTGTTTTTTGTACATTCTTCTTGATTTATTTCCTTTCCGCTGGTTTCTCTTATTCTATTTTACAATCTTGTCTTCCTTTTCTACTCTCAGTGGATCACTCTTCTGTAACTTCATCTACGTTTCTGCCGCATCTCTTATATTTTAGTATTTTCTTTCGTTATGTCTTGTCCCCTGGATAGCGTCTAGGCTTAAAGAGAGCAGATTTTCGTTTTTCTTCGCACTACCTCGTTTTCTTCCTGTAGGAGAAGGTATCCATTCCATTGTTCCTTTGTTTAGTCGTGTCATGCTCTTGTCTTCTCTGGCTCTATCATGATCTAATGTTCCCTAGACCTCTTCCCAACTTTTAACTCAGAAGTTCCGTTTCGCATTCTTGTATTATTTCTTCCTAAAAGATTGTATTTTTATATTTTTCGTTTCATTAATTGATTCTACCTTTTTCTCTTATTAATTTTATTTCTATTTAGCTGTCTTATTCATTTCTGTACTCTCCAACTCTCAATTTCCAGATATTTTCAATCTTTCGAAATTTCTCTCACCTCCATACTTGTTTGTAATATACTTTGAGTTTCCCCAAGTTTTATCCTTTAATAATATGTTTCTTTGCATTAGTCAGTGTAACGCACGAGACTGAGCATACGTTTTTATTACAAAGAATGTCATTCCCTCTTTAGTTTTTGTGTTCCTTTTTTATAAATTACTTGACTTTTTTCTTTCTTTCCCAGTTCTTTTCATCCCTACCGTCTTAAAATCGACTTATTTTTCTTTGTTTTGCATTTCCTGGTTAGTTCCCTGACCATAGAGAAAAGAATTATATACATCTATCGTGCCTCTTTTGTCTATGCCCTGACCCGTTACCTCTCATTTCAACCTCTCGTACTGAGCCGGACGTATCCCACTTGTATCCAGCGGCCACCTTTTTCTAAGCCTTTTACCTACTTCGCTTCGCCAAAGAGTCGTAGCCCCATTACATCCCGTTCGGTTTTCCTCTTGAGTACGAGGAAAAACGACCCCTGGCATTAAGGTGTCCAAGATTGAATGAATGAATGAATGAATGAATTAATGTCTTATTTTAACGTGGCGAGACTCAGGTCATGAGGCCTGCTCTTCCGTCGCGCAAATTTCGTCTGACCACGCAAATTTCGTTACGCTCCTTTCACCTTCTAGGGGAGAACTACTAACATGGGACAGCTGGGTTTAATTTCCCTCCGAAGGAAGGCTTACAAAGGATTTTTTCGCCCTCAAAAATCCACGGCTTCGATCAGGTTTGAAGCCGCAAACTTGGGTGTAACAGCCCGATACGCTAACCATTCCACCATCGCCGCCGCTAAGATCGACCTTTCCCTTTCATAGTTGAAGAACTTGGAACAGGAAAAGTATAAATGATTCTTTAAAAGTGCTCATGTTATCTTACGTTTGTATTGTCCAAGCAAATAGAGTAGGGAAGAAAGCGTGTTATTTCGCTATTAAACTGTATTAAATGTTCTTAACCCTTCGACTACTGAGGTATTTTGCACACGTCGAGTCCCTAAGAGAGTAACGTAATAACCCAAGGGAAAATTCAATATATTTTTTATATTTTTACCGTAAATGTAATATTGTTTTGGTTATGCAGAAAAACACACACACACACACACACACACACGCGCGCGCGCGCACGCACGCACGCACGCACGCGCACGCACGCACACACACACACACACACACACACACACACACACACACACACACACACACACACACACACACACACACATATATATATATATATATATATATATATACGCACACACACACACACACAAATTTTCTGGATTGTGAATTCTTAATAACTTTTAAAATCCTTCAAGATTGTAATCCTTCGACATGTTTACATACTAACGCACACGTCCTATAATAACACTTCGTAGACGTGCCCACAACATGACCTCCCATCTCCCGCTGATTACAGAACCTCAAACCATGTTAGTAAATCCCGAACGTCTAATACCAACGGGGGTAAGGTACTATGCTCGCCCTTATTCTTGATCCTCGGGCTCCCTAGTCCTCGCTCAGCCCGGCATAGCGCGGTCCGGTAGAAAATATGAGCTCTACTCGGAACGTCACGGCTCAGTTTGCAGTGCTGCCCACCTTCTTCTTTTCCAATGCGGACTTCTTAGTTTTCGGTCTCTCTTTCTATCGACTTGTGCGTACCATGTTCCTTCTTGTTACTCAATAATTTCTATAACTATTAATTATTCCTTCAGAATTAAAAAAAATCTTCCGTTGTTTCTCATTGCTATGTACTCCAAGACGAGTTATCACTCCGAGTTTTCTGTCAATAAAGTTGACAGCCCTGCATGGCGTGACGTAGACAGAACCCGCCTCTCCCCGCACCCCCCGCTGTGGAATATCAAGAAAAAGTGCGCGATTAGTAGTACACACAGGTAGATATTTTTTTCTTTGCATTTTTCTCGATTCTCGATTTCCTATTGCAATTCCTGAGTAGCCTATTCGATTTCTTGGCTCAGAAATTCCAATGTCAGTCGTTGTTTGTAATCTACGGTCGTGACGCCTGTCAGCGCCATTGTCGGTTCGACCAATTTCGCGATAACTTAAAACAGAGATTTCCTGGTAAAGAACGGTCCAAACCAAAAGTTTGCAACTTGAAAAAACCGAAGAAGCCTCGATTACATCAGTAACATATACAACAGCCTGAGTTGCTCATCTGACGTGGTTTTGATAATTTTTTTAACGTCATTTTTCTTTGTTTTTAGGACATTTTAAAAACATTTTACGGGATTTCATTGATGATTTTTGGCAATGTTTTAGGTCATCAAATTCAGCCCCTTAATCATAACCATATTTCATCTGCCATTGCCAGGGTAAATAACTGTCCAAACCGACGAAGCCTCGACTACATCAGTAACATATTAATCAGCTTGAGTTGTTCATCTGAAGTGGTATTGATCAAATTTTTACGTCATTTTTCTTTTCTTTTTTTGGGGGGGAGGGGCATTTCAAAAAAAATTCACAGGCATTTTATTAATAATTTTTGGCAATGTTTTAGGTCATCAAAATCCGCCCCGCAGTCACAACCACATCTCATCTGCCATTCGCTGCGCCTCGCGCTTGCCTCTTCCGAGTCCACTCGCGGGCGCTGTCTCCCCCACATCACATCGCACTCACCTCTGGCTTTGCCTCCGCCGCCGCAACTCGGCCGCGGCGCACGGTGCGGCCCAACGACGAAAGCCAGGGCAAAACCTCACACTTTCAGACTTTTCAGGAAATTTCGACTGTGGAAATTGGTAGGACTAGCCCGAGTCACGCCGAGGCATTCAGCACCCACCAAGCACTCGCAATGATTAAATGCAGTACCACATCACCGAACATGCTGAGTAGGGAGGGGAGCCTGGAGCGCGCAAGTTTTGGGGGCGAACGAATTTCAGTGGATTCAAAATTTGATAAGGCGAACTTTTGAAAGTTTTTTATAGAACTATTTCTTTCGATATTTGTAACATAAGAAATTGTTAATCAATCAATGTTTGATTGATTAAAGATTTGTAACATAAGAAAGTGTTAATCAATCATATATAATACGTACACAATATTTGCGTCGGATACAAATATCGTACAACAATTGTTTCTTCAAAATATTACAAATAGCTCTAGTGTTTAAAAAAAAGCAAATTAAAAGGGCGCTAAAACATTTGACAACCTAGGGCGCACGTAAGTCTAAGTCAGGCACTGATTAAATGAAGAAAGAGGTGCCAAAACCTCAAAAAATTAAGTTTCCTTTGGGTAATTTCGACCGTCAAAATAGATAGAGTGACGCAGGGATTTAGGGAACAGCCAAGTACGCGCTGCGGCTAAATTGCGTTGATTGGTGAGGTTTTGGTAATTTGCTTACACCATCGTCGGCAATAGCGTCTGAAAACAGTAAACCTTTTCTTTTTCTTTCTTCTTTTTTACTTTTTTCTTTCTTTTCTTCAAACCTGGGATGTTCATTCATGAAAGAAACACAACTAAATGTTCATCATCTCCCGATATCAGCCATGCAATGCTGTTTTTCGTAACTTATAGGATTTTTAATAAATGAGTTCAAAGCATTCTCCTTAAAAGAGAAAACTAACTGACGTAGAAATGCAGAGCCAAAACTACTGAAACCTCATTGATAATAAAATTCGATATCCATGTTCCTAATACAATGTTACCAATACGTTACCAATATGGATTTTTCAAATTTCCATCTTCTAAAGAGGTAAAATGTGCAGCGGTGCGGACTGAGGCGGCAGACAGAGTCGAGGAAGGGCAAGGTTAAGGCGGGGAGAGCAGGAGGGGTGGAGCGGGGCGGGGCGGGACAGGGCGGAGGCCCCTTTCCCCCTTAGGTATCACCAATAGAATACTTATGATAGTAATCAATAAATTCACGGACAACGCCAGGGACCTCACTCAACTGATCAGGTAACTCCAGGTAGTCTAATATGCAGGCTACACAATTAATTCGGAGCACTTATTTCTTTTTAATTGGTTATTTAAGGTCACATGAACTTCTAGGTCATTAGCGACCACTATTGGTGTAAACAGTATGGTAACTATGAAGATGAAACAAAATGGCGATGATAAGGGGTGAAAGGACGAACACAAATACAGCAACGCCCAAGGCGGGACACGAACCCGCGACTCATCGGTCCGAGATCACTACGATATTACTGCCTTAGCGATCTCGGCCACCGAGCTCATGGAGCACTCGTTTGTGCGTTCGGTCGCACTGTGCGTGGCCGGGCCGTGCCGTGCCGGGCGGCCGAGGGAGGGAGGCCGGCGCGAGCGGGCCTGAGCTGAATCCGCTCATTTGCGTCCCTTTCGCGTGGAGGTAGCGCTGGCGGTTTTCGGATGACAGGGCTCCCCTCGAGATTTATGTCAGGATTTCCGACGCGCGCGCCACGCGCTCTCGCGGCCGCGGCCGCCTTCGCCTCCGACCTTGCGGGCGGAGAACGAGTCGCGCGCGGGAACCGCGCGTGTGATTCACGCCTCGAGCCACTGCGGCGGATTAATTGATGGATTTTTTCGTGTTTCCTGGCGTGTCAACTGCTTTGGTCATTAGGCCTGTTAGTGTAGTGCATGTTTTTTCTCGGGAGATGGCGGTGATCTTCCCCCGCTGGATGGCGAGATCCGGCGTCGACCTACTCGGCTAGTGGGGTTTCCCCCTAACCAGGACTCTCCCACCAGCGGGGCACCGCCCCAGCCGGGACACGCTCTAAGCTCCCGACCGGTCTCCCGGAATATGTAGTAATGTAGTGCATGTTAGAGTAAGTGTGTGTAAGGGGTGCTGATAGGACAAGGAAGAGGAAGGAAAGATCGCGCGCGGTTCGTGACCCGTTTGTTAAGGTACTGCTCCGGCATTCGCCTGTTGTTGCTCGGAGAAATCACGGAAATCTACCGATGGAAGCAGTCGGTCATTAGAATTCTCCTCCAGACAGCGACTGAATTCGACCGAGCAGAGTAGTCAGTGACGAAAATCCTGCCGTCGTCGGGACTCGAACCAAGGACTTCCCGGTCTGTACTAGGTTCATAAAGAACTATTAACAATGCAGAGAAAATTAATGCTGATAAGGAATTTCTAAACTATTGGATATGCACATACGGATTCTTTAATCTCTAAGAAAAATAAAAGCATTCATCGGAACTGAATGACTAAATCGCCAGTGATGAACAGGTGTTCGAAGTTACGTTATTATCGGGTGGTGTAGCGCACCATGTTGTCGAGAGTCCGCAGTTAAAGCTTCGTAGACCTAGGATTGAGATCAGACGGTGGGGGAATTTCCGGAATTAGGTGATGGATCTGATGATATAGGCATGAGAACCCAAGAGGCGGGCTGCTCACCGCGGTTCTCTCTCTTAAATTCCAGGCGCATGCCAGAATAGTGTCTTATAGATGTATGATGGAGGTAATCAGACTACAATGAATAAGAAAATAGTGTATTTAACATGCTATACACTAATACACATTACCAAACTAGTTTCTGGGAATTTTCCATCATCAGTGGTACAATCAACGTATTATCTAAAAGATATTCAGGTAACGTGGTCAAATATGCACAGACTGAGATTAGCAGAATTTACCACCATATTAAATGGAGAAGCCATTTTGTATAGACGGGTAATTAAGGTTATTGTAAGGAGTATGGCAAAAAGGGAGACGGGAGGATTCGTTGCGTGGCGGAGTGGGGTGTGACTGGAACTCAAATAAAATTACACTTTACACTTCACACTTAATCAGAGTCGAACCCAGAATTTTTCTCGGAGGAGGAGGAGAGCTACAGATATAGAGTCCAACCAACTTGATATTTTTTTACAATTTTTTATTTATGCATAAAATGGCTTCTCCATTTAATATGGTTTTGGAATTCTGCTAACCTCAATCTGTATATTTGACCAATTTACCTAAATATGTTTTAGATAAGTGTTGCTTATACGACTGAAGATGGGGAGAATTCCCCTAAATTAGTATGGTAATGTGTATTACTGCACAATATATTAAATACACTATTTTCTTATTCATTGTGGTCTAATTACCTTTATCACACACCTATAATATGAAGTACCACAAGATCTCGGTTGAAACCACGAAGATGTTACAGTGTCTTTTATATTAAATCACGATCTGCCCACGACCCTCAATATCCATCCCGTCCCATCCCTGCCTTAGGGCCTGGCGAAGGGCTTATACCAACACTCGGATGGCCCAATCCATTAGGAAACTCTCTAGAAATAAAGGTGTCATGCCGTGCCTGGGGTTGCGATATTTTCATCCTGTCTCACATGTCCTTATGTTTCTCCTTCCGAGAATCATGACGTCTTGAAGTTAGAACTTCATTTCGCAAGAAAAGAAATCATTAGTTGACGATGCCTTCTGCATTTTACAACACATACCCCAGGCATTCTCTGAGAATTTTCCGCATACTCAAATATATATTTTTTTTTCTTTGAAGAGAATTCACTTCGCTCGTTCTTTTGTCTTGCCAGGGCATGAAATCGATGCCACGTCGTTTTGAAATGGAGCTTTGATTCCAGTCGAAGAGGTCGAGAGGCGAATTGTGTGTGGTAGAGGTTTTCCTTTTCCCGTAGCTGATTGTTGTTGACTTCCATTTTCCAATACAATGGGATTCTGTTTCGGCGTACGACCAGCACGCCGAGACACATTTTTATGCAGAGGTCGGCCACACCCACACACGTATGAGAGAAATAAACAAGAGTAAAACGAAGTACAGTCTACTCTGGGTATAGTGAACCGTTAGGACAGGCATTTTTGGTTCACTATATCCGTTGTCCCCAAAATGTAATACAGTTTTTTAACTGTGATTGATTTATTGTTTCAAAGGTACTATAAAATACCCAATCACCGCGAAGTCAAATTTTCAGTATCATCGTACTTTATTGATACTTTATTCTACATTAACCACACAATACGTTAGTGAAACATTCTTCAGTGTTCCTTGCACTGAACACTTTTTTTTTTCCATTTTTGTACCTTATTCGTCCTCACACACGTTTTCTTCTGTTCTGAAACACTTTCACCGCATTCTTGATATACTAGCTGGATATAATTTCACTAATTTTTCACTTGTTGTATGCGTCAATGAAGTAACCAAGCTCTAGAAAACTGCCACCGAAGCAGAAGTAAGAGTCAGTGACACCGTTCCCTCAATCCTTTTTATTTGCCGGAAATGTTACAAAACTAACACACAAGAACTCCACCTGCCAACCATCAGTGTTATAAGGAAATATTTTTTTTCCTGGAAATTGTAGTTACTATGTTCACTATGATTGAAAGTGACATAAGTTTTCTATAAGGATAAGTTTGCTATATCCGGGTTTACTGTATTCAAGTCGATTGTGTTATAAAGGTAAAGAGTCTCCACAAAATCACTACGACACAGTGGGCTCAATTGACTCGTTTTTGTAAACGCTTGAGCGTGAACTCTCGCAACAAACGGAATGCCCACAGAAGGCAATTTCAGAGCATCAAAGCTAAATATTTTATAACTCTTCAGAAACAATCTATATTCAAAACGGATTTTCCCTCTCACAGTCTCGAGAGATCGTGCGTCAACGCAAACAAAAATATCTTGAACGACTCGAAATCCGAATGCTACTTGAAATGTGATTTTCGAATTTCTTAATGGAGACTACTGATATTCTCGTGCTTAATTTGTTTTTGCATTTTTTATCTAATGAGTAATAAAGTATCAATGTAATCTAGTCACACGAACTGTCTCGCCTACTTTCACTTTGATCGAAGCGTCATGAATTATTATTCAAGTCTTTCAATTTTTTTTCTTGACTCTGTAATTTCATGTTCTTGAGAATGTTACTCGCTGATGTTTTTGTTAATAACGTTCACCACCAATATTTTGATACTGACATCTGTGAAGAATTCTGTCGTTGTTTTCCTAACACATGTGACGCCATGAAGTTAGGAATTAATTTCGGTTTACCAAATAGCGCTCAACCCATACACCACACATTCAAGGAGTCATTAACGGAATGTTACTGTAAAATTGGGACCACGCCGTATCAAAGATTATTTGTAGAAAATCATCTTATTCCTGTACATGTGCAATGGACATGAATCAACATAGCAAGATTGGGTATCGCAGATCACACCGAAAGTGCTGTGGAGTATGAAAAAAAAAGAAAAGAAAAAAAAAGAAAAGAAAAAAGAAAAGAAAAAAAAAAGAAAAGAAAAAAGAAAAGAAAAAAAAAACAAGAAAAAAAAACCGACGACCTCGACGAAGTCGGAGTAGTATTTCCGAACGAGTAGTATAAATTAATCTTTCGATGGTGTTACGAATGGATATGCTGGTATTTGTGAGAAATCAACTGAGAAAATATAGGGTATCGTCGAGCAACCCATTCACTATACTGAACTAAATTAATAAGAAATATTATATTAGAGATGATAGTATCATAACAGTCACAATATCCAGGCACTTATTGATAGACGAATATTTTCTCAAGAACTAGAACAATCAATATTGACGGAAGAGAGGATGAACTAATACTTTCCATTCATCATTCGAATGGAAAATAACATAAAGGAGTAAGTTTTTTCAAATCAATTTCTTGTAACATTTATGAAAGGAAACAAGTGCTAGAGTACTGTAAGAGGCCTCGAAGAAACTAGTACTTTAGAGGTCTCGAATAAAAATAACTTCCAAATGGAGAATGAACTGGATTATTTCTTCCCAAAATTTAAATAAGAAAGGTACACAAACTATTGTTAACGCGCCAGTAGTTGGAAATTCGATAGACCGAACAGTATGAATGGACAGTATTCACAAAAAACGCGGAAGGCAGAAACGTCGAATCCCCCCCCCCACACACACGTCGCCATGGAAATGGCGTCACGCGACAAGGTCGTCGTCAAGGCGTCGGATGGGAAAGGGGTGCGGGGTGGAGGGAGGACCGGAACTCCGCGGGCGACTGACCGGGTCACTGGGCGATTCCCCGCTCGCCCGACCTCCCCGCCCCCTCGCGAGCGGTTGCTGGCGCCGCGCCACGGGCACCGCCCCTTCCGCCTCCGAACCGGCGCCAACGCCGCCGCCGCCGCCGCCTCCTCCTCTACCCCTCTTCCTCCACCAGTTTGTCATTTATCTTCCCTTCTTCTTCTTCTTTGTCTTCTTCTTCTTCTTCTTCTTTGTCTTCTTCTTCTTCTTCTTTGTCTTCTTCTTCTTCTTCTTTGTCTTCTTCTTCTTCTTCTTTGTCTTCTTCTTCGTCTTCTTCTTCTTCTTTGTCTTCTTCTTCTTCTTTGTCTTCTTCTTCTTCTTTGTCTTCTTCTTCTTCTTCTTCTTTGTCTTCTTCTTCTTCTTCTTCTTCTTTGTCTTCTTCTTCTTCTTCTTTGTCTTCTTCTTCTTCTTCTTTGTCTTCTTCTTCTTCTTCTTTGTCTTCTTCTTCGTCTTCTTCTTCTTCTTTGTCTTCTTCTTCTTCTTTGTCTTCTTCTTCTTCTTTGTCTTCTTCTTCTTCTTCTTCTTTGTCTTCTTCTTCTTCTTCTTCTTCTTTGTCTTCTTCTTCTTCTTCTTTGTCTTCTTCTTCTTCTTCTTTGTCTTCTTCTTCTTCTTCTTTGTCTTCTTCTTCGTCTTCTTCTTCTTCTTTGTCTTCTTCTTCTTCTTTGTCTTCTTCTTCTTCTTTGTCTTCTTCTTCTTCTTCTTCTTTGTCTTCTTCTTCTTCTTCTTCTTCTTTGTCTTCTTCTTCTTCTTCTTTGTCTTCTTCTTCTTCTTCTTTGTCTTCTTCTTCTTCTTCTTTGTCTTCTTCTTCTTCTTTGTCTTCTTCTTCTTCTTCTTTGTCTTCTTCTTCTTCTTCTTTGTCTTCTTCTTCTTCTTTGTCTTCTTCTTCTTCTTCTTTGTCTTCTTCTTCTTCTTCTTTGTCTTCTTCTTCTTTGTCTTCTTCTTCTTCTTCTTCTGTCTTCTTCTTCTTCTTTGTCTTCTTCTTCTTCTTCTTTGTCTTCTTCTTCTTCTTTGTCTTCTTCTTCTTCTTTGTCTTCTCCTTCTTCTTCTTTGTCTTCTCCTTCTTCTTCTTTGTCTTCTTCTTCTTTGACTTCTTCTTCTTTGCCTTCTTCTTCTTTGCCTTCTTCTTCTTCTCCGTCTTCTTCTTCTTCTTCTTCTTCGTCTTCTTCTCCTTCTTCTCTTCCCCCTCCTCTTCCACATCTTCCAGCGCTTTTTCTCTACCTCCCGCTCGTCCTCTTCCGTGTTCCACCTTTCGCTTACTTTCCCCACCTCTTACTTGTTCTCCTCCACTTCTAAGCCTTATATTCTAAGGCCTCCATCTAGTTCTCCTTCTCATTTGATATTGCCCACTTGCTTGTTCCCGCTGGTCCTTCGCCGCCAGTGCTCGTCCGGGAACCGAACGGGGTCGTTTCGGCGTAGCCGCCGCCACCGCCGTCGCTGGCGCCGCCGCTCCGGCCACAGCACTTTTCTTGCAGAAATTTATGTTCGACCCGACCCGTCCCGTTCCGCGCCGTGCCAGCCCGGCGCCTCCCCTTTCCCCTCCCTCCCGCACCACCACCCTGCCCGCCCCCACTCCGCCCACCCCGCCTTCCCCCCCGCCCGCCTCCCGGCCTGCGTCGTCTCTGGGACACTCCGACGCTCACGTCTCTACAGCCTGCGGATGCACGTCCCGCGTGACGGCTCTCTCCGCTTACAGTCGCACGCTCTTCTCTGCAGCCGCCGCTTGAACCGAGTCGCAGCTACCGTCCGGATTTGATGTTTGCCACACGGTCGACTTCATTTTGCACAAGTGCTCTAAATTTCCTATCAGCCTGCTTCTTAGAGCGACGAGAGAAAAGATGAATTCAACGAAAGTTTTATGAGTAGGATATGTTTGCATATCAGTATACTTGAAAATAGTAAGATTTTGATTACGAGATTTCACATCTTGCCTACGTTCTCGATTAAATGCAAATTTATCTCATCTGAACATTTCTTCTTTGGACAAATATGGCAAATATGGCAAATATGGACAAATATGGGCAAATATGGACAAATATGGCAAATATGAACCTTGTAAATAAATATGGTTGCATTTCACGTTAATACATTATAAATTATTTCCATTGCCAGTCATAAAGCTTATTTTAATTTATCGAAATATTTTAAATTACTGAATTCGACGGAAGTGACAAATATGAAGCCGTTTTCCCCTTTCGTGCATGCGTTATTTTATGCCCATCTACATCTATTCTCTTTGTTCATCTGTACCTATTCTTTTCTGGACTTGCCCGTCAATAACGCATTACTCCAAACCAACGCCATCCGAATTACATCGTTCATCCGCACCCTTTTGTCGTTTTCACCGTCTCTCATTTGACTTTCCAAAAAGCAGATCTCTTTAAATAACGTGGTTCAGAGATAAATTGTAACGGAATCAGGTAAAGAAATCACATTTGGACTTAGTCATTGTCCACAGCGAATCACGAAGGGATGATAAAGTCAATTAAATTCTATCACCACGCACCTATGACAAAATTACCTAAACTCTGTTAGAAGTACAGAACGTCAGCGAAAAACCGAGTGCTTAAGGAATGTATCGAGAGAAAAAACGAGTTTATTATTAACTTGTCGCAAGTATTATCGTTGGCTTCGATACATCAAACAATATAATGTTAGCAAATTCAAATAATGTTTGGTTCAATGTGAAAAACTGTTTTAGCTTTACTTCTGAGCAAAATACTTAGAAGAACTCTTGATATTTTTGTAAATAATAAATAACTTTTGACAAATGTAGCCTATTGAAACTGCAGATGTAGTATGGCTAATGCAGTATACTTAGAATGAGTCATGAGTTTAAAGACATTCTAAGTAGATATAGAATAAAAAGTTAAAACTTTGACTTCGTAAAACTCAGTGTCTTCCTAAAATACATCTCTTTAAAGTTGTTATTAGTAAGTGTATTAGTTAGTTGTTATTACTTGTCCTGGAGAATTTTATCAACACGGTCACGACACATTTTCATTTCGACTGTCTTCTTCATTTTCTGATTAAGTTTATCCAACTACCGTTATTGTTCAGTAGTTTATTTTTCTTTTTAATTAAATTAAATAGCCCTTCTCCAGATACTACCCACTCTCTTAATGGACTCATTCTCTTGAGATCCTTCTTCCCTCGCCCATAACATTCGTGTTCCTACTCGCCCTACGTCATCAGCCGCTTCTGCCGTCTGCATCCAGTTATTACCTGCATTCCTGTCTCCTATGTTTTCAACTTTTTTTTTTAATCGTCGCCAATAGCAGCAAGCGTATTTTTATTAAAAAATCTGTACATTTGCACCAAAGCAATAAAAGCCACACCATCACGTGGATTACTGTGAGCACTTTAATCAAATGCTTTTTCCCACACATTCACAAAAATACAAATGAATTTTAAAGAGAAAACCGTACATTCCGTTTTTGTTAATCTTTCCTTTCGTTTAATGTGCGTCATGTTTTCCAGTGTCCGTGATTTCCCGGTATCTGCAGCATGAACATTTTAATCGCCCTCCATTTCCCCTACCCATATTGCAGCTCACTTTGCAACGCTCGCCAATATTTTCGCTATCTGGACCGCCCTCCGATTTCTTGTCGCCTTTGATTCTGCCATTCCTCCACTCCGTCCAAATTCCCGCATCCTGCAATTTCGGACCCCAGTGGAACGACGGGTAACCCACACGCTTCGAAAGCTGAAGTTCGCAGATTCAATCTCGGCTGAGACTGTGGATTGTCGAAGGGATGAAAATTGACAGTGTGCTGTCACGTTTGTGGGGTGTGAAAAAATCCTAGAAGGAGCCAGGAAAATTATATCCTTCTGGCAATATCCCGACCGAACGGAATCACATATTCTCGAGACCGAACTGTTGGGATATAATCGATTGAGACTAGTACCTGGTGGAAGAAATGAGAATCCCATCCAGGCGTGGCAAGGAACGCCCACACGGCAAGCCTGTTCGAAAGACCCCTACACCCGCGCCGACAGTCTGCTTGAAAGAAAGCTTGAGCCGCAAATCCATAAGTCGAACCT
This sequence comes from Teleogryllus occipitalis, assembly GCA_011170035.1. Lineage (NCBI taxonomy): Eukaryota > Metazoa > Arthropoda > Insecta > Orthoptera > Gryllidae > Teleogryllus > Teleogryllus occipitalis. The sequence goes on along the minus strand of BLKR01003539.1, from coordinate 63,323 downwards.
GCGGCCAAAGACCGCCATTTCGCGCCTACACAATAATAATATTAATCACCACCACAACATTCACCTCGTCACTGTGTCAATGCGGTACAGTTACGTTTCCTGCATCGCAATCGCCAGCCATTATTACTTCATAACTACTTAGCTAAAAATTGATTAAATGATGCTTAAATTGTACAATGAACTGACAGCCCCGACCGGGAATCTAACCCGGAGCCTCCGGTGAAGTCTCAGTTGCTCTACCAGTTGTACTACCGAGTCATCTCTTCGAACAGTATTTCGAGGCATGCCCGTGATAATTCAAGCTTACCCCTTGCCGCTCTGCTTAGCTAATACGTTCCCTTCCTCCCAATTTCCAACCATTCGACGGCAAGGTGTATAAGCTAATATTATCACGGGCTAAAATGCCCCGAAATTCTGTTCGCAAGGTAGTTCAAATGGTAGAGCAACTGGGCGTATACAGGGAGATTTGGGACCGATTCCCGTCCGGGAACTCAATTCTTTGCAGAACTTAAACATCATTTAATTAATCAATCTGCTTTACGGATCTAATCGTCGCTTTTCTCCAACTCCCATCGGGCTCGTATGTGACGTCCTCATCAGTCGCCCTCTCCCCTTTCGTGACGCTCTCGTAACCGCAAAGGACAGTCATCTTCGCTGACTCTTTAACATGTTCAGCACGAACGTTACCACTTGCCTTGACACGCGGGTCGCTCCTCCTACCAAAATCACAAATGCCTGTGACACCGGCCGTCTCTGTTGTGACTTATGTTCCTCCTCGATTGCCTTTTTGATCGCTGCGTCGTCGTAATAGCCTTACCAGCCGCATTATTGAAATATTAATTTTGGGTTTTGGGGTAGACCAATACTTTTTTACGTTTGAAATTAATCCAAAATTATGGCGCAAGAATTATTAAGGATTGAGCCCTTGTCCTAGTCGCCTCAATGGCTTTCGCTTATTCCTGCCCTACTGTTCATCACCATCTCAGTCAATTGCCGTTACCCCTTTCATTCCATTCCATTCCATTGCAGTCTGGTGCAACCGTTGCACCGCACCGGGACTCCCGAAAAAGGATTCATGCCTACATCCAATTAAGGGATGGTTATTTTCCAACAATACGTTGAATGAATGAATGAATGAATGAATGCCTTATTTTTCGTAGCGAGACTCTGATCATGAGGCCTGCTCTTCCGCCTGACCACGCAAATTTCGTTACGCTCCTTTAGGGGAGAAAGAAGGTATTACTTGGGCGATGAAACAGGCAATTTGAATTTAGCTCAGAGGCGTCATTTAGGCTTGAGGATCTTTTACATGCAATAAATCTACTAACATGGGACAGCCGGCTTTACTTCCCCTCCGAAGGAAGGCGTACGTAAGGATTTTTTCGCCCTTACAAATCCACGGCTTCAATCGGGTTTCAACCCGCTAACTTGGGTATAACAGCCCGATACGCTGACAGTTACACCATCACCGGCGAAAAAACGGGTATCGGTTGGAGGTGTATGTATTGAAGATATACGTATTGAAGGTATCGTGGTAAAAAATCTGTAATAAATTGCTGATCACCAGAATGTTTAATTAAAGTTATTGCTTATTCTTGCTGCAACTGAATGTGGGAAAATTATTTCTAGAAACATCAATCACAAAGAAGGCCTGTAGTTGAGAGAGCGCACGCTACTTCGTGATTACGCCCATCACAATTAGTTGGTCTACTCGCCCGATATCTACCGCTTGACCAGAGATTCAAAAAAATTAATTTTGTAAAATTGTCGTTTGTAAATCACGCCATGTAAAATTCGGAACACAAGAGAAAGAATATAGAGCCAACTTGGGTTGTTTGTGTTTCACAAGATGAATTCCATTTGTGTAGATCGCTGTTGTGTATTTTACGTACAAAAAATTTATGAGTTCATTTTTTTAAATGGGATCAAACATGAGTAAATCAATGACACAAAACGGAGAATGATTTCTAACCTGGATAATTGTAATTTATTTTGTGTATGCGAACGAAACTCCTGATTTCGAGTTGGTCAATGGCAATTAAGAGCGCCATTTGAACCTTCTACACCGGCCTCCGAGAATCTAGCTACGCCACTGATTCCAGCCCTCTTGCTGTCTCTGTCACACCCCTACGAGCCATGACATTGATGACAAAACATCGAAGTTCAGAATTAATACATCGATGTTAATAATACATCGACAAAAGGTCATCGTTGTTATTAAACATCCATGTTTTAAAGCTGGTTTAGTACCTCTAACACAGAATTCTTCCCCAATAAAATTGAATGTCACTGTGGTCGTGTTCAATATAACAATTAAAACGTAACTGGAAACAAAGTTAAAAATGCCTCTCCTTGAGCGGAATACGAGAAAAGACGAAGGAAATACCACATCATCAGGATCATCTCGGCCAAAGGATGTAGTATGCTCGATGAAGATGGTACAAACCGCGTTCGGTTGTTTTGAACACATAGACAGTGCTCGTACCATTATTTCTTATTTTAAATTTTGCAAAACAGTGATTATGGGAATTTTTGATCCACGCACAAATCACTGAAAACGTAGATACATCGAGCACAAAACATTCATGTTCAATAAAGATCGATTTCAATACTTCATGTTTAAATTCATTGATATCAAATTTCAATACATTAATATTTATAACATCGAGTTCAATACATCTATATTTAAAACTATCAATTTCAATATATCTATATTTAAAACATCAATTTCAATACATCGATATTTAAAACATAAATTTCAATATATCTATATTTAAAACAACAATTTCAATACATCGATATTTAAAACAACTATTTCAATACATCGATATTTAAAACGGCAATTTCAATACATCGATATTTAACTCTCAATCGTATATAGGTTAGAGAGATCAATAGAGAGGTTTGTGATTAAGTAGAAGGTACAGGTCGGATCCGACATCGATTTTAGTATATCGATATTTAAAACATCAATTTCAATACATAGATATTTAAAACATCGGCCATGAAGCTGCATCTCTATCCTTATCCTCCCGGCCCTTCTCGCTGCCTCTGTTGCCTTTCCATCCCGGTCGCCCTACATGGCCAGCTTCTTTGCCCGCGCCGTGGGAGCCGATTGCGCGGGTGACGTTCCGTGCGACGTGGGGGATGGGCGGGGGCGGGGGGCGGGGGGCGGGGGGCGGGGGGCGGAGGGCGGTCGCCTGGGTCGACGGCAGAGCTGCCATCTAATTGAATACTTTATCAAGGGAGCCCTGCGCGATAGCTGTAAAATGTGATTTATTCGCGGGAACTTGTTCGGGGTCTGAGAGGATTCCGAATCGTATATTTTTTCGAGGTCGGCGAAAAGTCCAAGAAAAATAGAGAGAGGTGAACGCAAACACGTAATTTCACAGATCCCGTCTCCATTTGTTAGAAGTTATTGAGGGAGTTTTAATATCACGTTCTGCTAAAGCACTGAGTCTTTTCGGAAGTAAATGCTGCAAAAAACGCATAATTTGTTTTCTAAATTTTATGTTGTTATTTGATTTTACTTATTTGGTAAAAATGTACAGAGAAAACTATCTCTAAGGATTTAAGGATACTACTTTGCATTCAAAAAGGTAATATTATTTTTTTAAACTGTTTGACAGATGATTGGACCTACCACTGTCGTTTTTTATTGTAAACATTTACAGGTTTTACAAAGTTCAGTTTACACTCTAAATTTGTATTGCTGTCTTAATATAATCTTAATGCTAATAGCTTAATCACACGGTCATAGGGAAACTTGTAAATGTTTTTATTTTGATAACATTTCAAAATTTGCTGTCTGTTCTGAAAATTTGTGGGATTGCAGAACATTGAATATGAAAACGTAAACGGAAGTTTAACAAAAGGTCAGTCTTATCATTCTGAAAAGAACAAAGAAAGAATAATTATCTCCTCATAACAAACGAGTACTATAAGCACATATAGCCAGTTAGTCTTCGCAGTGGAGATAACATATCAAACACCATACGTAAAAGCAGTATTCGAATACTGTCCCACAATCTGAGACGTCAACAAACCGCAGGATGACAATAGAAGAACTTCTACCCCACGCGCTTATACGATATCACATCAAACGTTTCCAACAGTCGCGAATAGCCAGCGCGTCCCGGACGCTGCTTGTGGCTAGACAGCTTCGAAGCGCAGATAACTTATCAGGCCGCGCCGTCGCCGCCCCGAACGACGAGGAACGTATGTCGACCGCATGCAGTCCCGCTGAATAGCATCGTAGCCTCCTTTACAACTGGTCGCGATTGCCAACCTCATTCAAAACGCCTGCAACTGCACGGGCGACCTTTGATCCGCGGTGCTGCGAGTGTCTCAAACCGAAACGTCCACGAACAGATAAGGACGATGATGCTCATTTTCGCGGCAGTGCTGGCCCATTATAATACCTCGTCATCCAGGCGCATGGCTAAGATTAATGATGAGGGTGTGACATGACCTGTCCTCACATTGGCGTCCCTAAATGAGAGGGGGAGGGAAGGAGCAGATACGATCGCTGAGGGTGTCGCCCAAGTGAAATCGTTATAATGATTAATTTGATACAGAGAAAATCGAGTAATTTGTATCCTTATTCTAATGGAGCGAGAGATGACATCACAAACAGCTACAGCACCTTACACCTGTACATAGTAAAATGAAACTTCCTAATGACATTGGCTGAAATATATGACTGATCGCCGAAAACAAAACAAAATTTGACACAATAAGAGGGTAAAGAGAAGGGATGGATGTGATGACTGCGGTTCGTCAGAGTGATACAACTATAATGATTAATTATGACTAAGTGACGATAAAAGTAAACACAATACAGAAAGTAATAAAGTTTTGTAAATGTTTTGAGTTTCATTTAGTATGTTATCATTTCATTGTAACCTTATTCTATTACAAAGTGAGATCATCATTTGTTGTCCTGCTAAATATCACGTCGGGAGTATCTAATATTTCTGTACCTTATCAGATTTTCGCTAAAAAAAGTTTCAAGAGAAACGTTTTCAAAAGTGTTGCTTTAGGGCACGCTAAAAATATAACTAAAATGGGACTAAATAAATAATATAACTAAAAATTCTTACGGGAGCAATGACCTCTGAAGTACTGTTGTATCTCTATTGCTATCCTATCTCATTGAGAACGTCTGCACCACGTTGTGCAACACTTGATCAGAAGTATTCAAGCTTTATAAATTCATTTTGGAGAAACAACCTCTCCATTTTGCAGAAAATTCAAAACAAATATCTAAGACAAACCTTCAAAGCCCCCTGATTCATTTCAAACTCACAAATACACCGACAGCTTCAAATACCTCTCCTCTCAGAATTCATCTCACAAACCTCTCAAAATAGTACTCTCTCCTCCCAGCAGGTCCCAACACTCCAATATTCAATCTCGGTCAAAACGCTCATCATCCTTCACGCATTCGATCCAGATTCCCCAAAGACCTCTTTCGTCTTCCTTAATTCATAAAAATCATTCGCCACAATTTCCCACAAAACACACCCCTCCACTTCTAAACAATAAATGCAAACTTCCCTTAGTCAAGTTATACAAATATGAAATTTTAAAAATAGTGAAGGGTTATACCGAGACCCGCATTTGCCTGAGGATGGCCAAGTAAATTCATTGTGTGTAACATTGTACCCGTCCAAATCCCCGAAAGACGAAAGTCGAATGGGAAGAAATAAATAAATAAAAAAAATATTATAAATCTGAATATCCACCACAGAAACTAAATATTAGCAGCTGCAATGGCTCAGTGGCAACTGTTGTTTTTGTAGCAGCATTGTAAGGAAGTGCTAGGGAATAGAGTTCGAAACTATCTGGAGAATTCTACCAGTCGGCTGCTCTGATCGGTAGTTTTATAATCTGACAGTGTAACGTCGCCTCGCAGACAATAGAGTTTGTGGAGCCCCGAACGTTAAAGCACAACCGATCTTCTGCGCATGCGCAGTTCAAGTTTCGCATCACTTGTGCATCTGCGCATGCGCAGAAGATCGATAGTGTTGTCCGCTATGGCGTGCACAAACTCTCTAATAGCCCTAATAGCATCTTTTCAATGATAGAAAGTCTCGCCCAACGACCGGAAACCGATCAGCATGGAGCCATGTCCATGAAAACCAATCGTAACAAGTGCTAACAGCGGGGGAGGGGAACGGTCCCAGTTTGGAGACAAAAGCCAAACTTTCTGACCGTCTCTGAAGGACTCGGAAGAAAAGTCTTTTCTTTCTGCCGCGCTCCTTCAGCTCCGCGAGTGGGTTATGGCAAAGCAGATGGTGGGTTATGGCAGACATCACGTGACTGGCCATAGAGAGCGGTCGAGGGCTCAGACGAGTTTGCTCTTCGGACCTACTGGTAAAAATAGCAGAAGTCGACTGCCCGTCGACTTCTGCTTGGAGTTTCAAAATATTGACAATTGTGCAGTCCATGGATATTTTGCTTCGCGATTCAGATAACATTACTATGTCCCAAACATTATTTCAGGTTCAAACATTAACGTTATTTGTTGTTATTCCCTAGACCATCATTCTCACGGCCGTTACATGATCAAATGCCAACAATGAAACTGCAGGAGGCTACAAGAATAAAATGTCACCATTAAGAGAGTTTCAGTCAATATACGACTACCACAGCTGTATGGCTAAATGTCAGCGATTTGATGTGTATCAAAAATTTACGACATAAATCATTAAAACAACGAATATGGAGTTATGATATAGAACTATAGAATCAGCAGAAACCTGAAACCAAGAAACTTAACGTAAAGTTTTCTCAATAGCAATTTGCAAAAGAGATGCTCAATATGCAACGAATCTAATGTCATGAACTTAACAATTTAGGTATAAGGACCATTTACGAAATTTATCAACACCCACAACTGCTCGAAAGAGAAAAATAACATTAAATTCGTCTAGTTGTTTGTACAAAGAAATGGAAAAGCGAACAGACCTGCATGTATTGAATGGGTCAGTCATATTCTCAACATAATCCTAACCTCGTTTCCAAAAGAGAAGTAAGGAAATATTCATGTCTCAAAATAACTTACAACACTTACCGAAATGTAGGAAGAACATTTTAATTCAAAAAGTGGCAGGCAGGTTAACGGGGCTTGGTCATAAGTAAACACGAACTATAAGTCGGTTGTTTGCCGACGTTTCTGAAAATTCCAATATTTCATCAATTGGTCGTTAAGAATTCATTTTTTCATTCAAAAAGTGTTAAAAGAATTACTAGTTAAAATTATTTGTTATATTTAAAAAAGATTAGTTAACTTGGGCTACCGTATGAATTAATGTGATTCATCCACTTGGAACCTTACGTAATCGGGAACTCCTACATCGCAGCATTCAACCTTTGCTCTTCGCAGACGAAGCGTTCGAAATCGAACCCAAGCGATACCGTCAGCGCTGGTCGGCCACTTCCCCCGCGAGGTGCTGCTGGCGGCCAGCAAAGCCACGGGCACTCGGCGCGGTGGAGATAAGCAGCGTATCAGCAGCAGCCCCTTATCAGCCGCGTCGGACTTAACGCCCGGTCCGACGCCGCGCCGCGGCGCGCCGGCCTTTCCGCGGGCGGTTCGCTGGACCGCGGGCGATAAGGGCGGGCGGACGTCGCCCGCGGAGGCGAAAACGCCCACACGGAACACGGGATTCCGGAGGCGAGATCGGATCGGGCCGGGAAGAAGTCGGCGGAAGTGCTCGGAACCGACTTGAAACCGGTTTCGATTGAACCGTCACTGTGCTTCTGCGAAGGAGGTGGTCTTCTTAGAAAGGTCCCGGTGCTCTGTATGCGATCTCAGAAGTAACTGAGCTCGCTGAGTTACAAGGTGCAGTCGACTTCGGTTATAGTGAACTCGGATTATAGTGAACTGAAGTCACTGGTCCCGTTTCAATTACATTACAAATCATCATAACAAGATTCGGTTGTAGTGAACCTGAACCTCGGCTATAGTGAACGCAGGAAGTAGGTCCTGGAAATTAATTGGATCTCTTTAGGCGACTAAAAGGGTCTTCGGAGAGTTGCTTGGTGTTTCAACAGTGCAAGAGGCATTGAAAGGTGTGAAAACTGCATTGCGGTACTTAGAGAACGAGGGCAATGCAGAATCAAATTTGAAAAGAGGACGAACTCTCGAGAAGGATCTAGAGAAATTACTAAATTAAAATGTAGAAGCAAACAATTCAAAATAATTGATTTTTTACGTACAAATAAAGATATTGAATATACAATTCGTGCTGTTAATGAATTTAGTTTTATCTGTATATTAATAAAATCAATCATTTTGGAGAAATTCCATTTAATATTGACATCGTGGGATATAGTGAACCAAACATGTTAGTTCCCGAAAGTGCACTGTAACTGGAGTCGACTGTACTTACAAATTTAATTCGATTACGTTTACTCATTCTAGTTTCGGTTTTGCTAAAGATCTGGTAACCATCAGGCAATTTTGTCTAAATTAGTTCATTTTAATTTCAATTCCAAATGTTAATCATTGCCGTAACAATTTCTTCTTATATTGTTGTTAGAAAAGAAACCGAGTGACGTATCAACGCGGAGAGAAAATTAACAGAGGTAGAAACGTAAGTTTTTAAAAATATTAGTTTCCTACTAAGAAAGAATTTTTCAAAATTCATCCTCTGAAAGGACCCCTGATTACGCATTACGGGGAGAGTGGACGGGATCTGGGGGGGTCAGAGTAGGTCGGAGCATCGAATTCAAAACAGTTTAGTAAGTTAAATATGTTCATAAGATTAGAAGTTCCTAAAGAATATGCTAGTAATCGATTGTACAAATATGGAATGTGTACTGCACATTTCAAGATAAAGAAATCTGGAATAGGAAATCGAGAAGTAAACTCAACTCTTCCAATGATTTTCTTCGGTTTCAGCAGATATGGATTTCGTTAGTCGTTCAATCGATTACAGAAACACTTTCATTATTTGCACCTGACGCAGATAACATAGTTACCTCCTGTGCCATACCCCCTAGTCTAGTAGAAACATTTAATTAACCACTTTGCTTTCAAATTACATTTTGTTCCCGAGCGATTATTGTTTGTTTTTGTGAAATTACATTACATTTATGTATTAAATCATGAAAATTACCAGTTTTATTTGTGTACAGAAACACAGGTAATATTATTTTATAATGTAGACAATATAAATGCCTGTGAAGTATTGCACAGTTATTGGAAATGTACCTTCTGTGGACCAGTACGTTAACGTTTTTTAAAACATGCCTTATAATGAATGCTTTCACGATAATTTAGTTAATATGCTCAATTATTAGCAGGAAGAACAAAACATTATTAAAAAAATGCATGTAAAACATATTACCATGCCTTGGAGATTTTATCACGGCACATTTTCTTGGAGTCAGCACCACAAGAAAATAAATTCTAAATGTTTAGCCCTGCCTCGACAGAATCCAAATGTCAATGCTGACATTTTAGACTACACGCAGTTCTTAAAAGGGAATTTTCTATTCTACATACATTCGTCGTTCGTATGCCAGTCATTCCTCTATGCATTTGAAGGTATAAAAATGCGACAAACGTTAATTTCTGGATAATCTGACATCAGCACCTTTTGTCTCATTAACAAGTTCTTAGTGAATCGAAATCGTTGTCTTTTCTTAGACTTCATCAATGCGTGTACCACGCGTAATTTTGTATGATTCTTATTTCGTCTGCCAGTGAACTTAATAAGTTGGAATAAATCTTCATCGTAAATAACGTTACAAAAAAGAAGCAGAGCTGTGGCGTGGTTTCTTGTAGATTTGACTCTGTGTCTGATGTCTCTGAGTCTCGGACCATCCTAACTAAAGGGAGCTTATTAATAATTCTCTTATTATTACCATTGCTCATCGAAATAGATTTCATGGGATAATTGCGTATTTTTTGCGAAGAATACAATTCTTTATATATTAAAATCAATGTGTGAGTGTGTATTCCACAAAACCCTTTGGAACAACTGAGCGATTGGTCCAAAATTTTTTACAAACACTTGTGAGGATTTTGCACTGGCACTCGCGATCCCAAAATATTACCCCAGATTTTCAAAATTGGAAAAAATTGCAAAAATGTTAACCTTTCAAAACTACGAAGTTATAGATATAGGTTTTTGTTATGAACAAAATCTGTTCTAAATAATCAGCTCTGCAAATATCAAGTACATTTTTTCGGAAAAGCGAGTAGTTTTTGCGTAATTCCTGCTTGAAGTTAATGCAATTTACAAAAACAAAAAATATCTCAAAAACCCTTACAACTTTTTTCTTTCAATTGTTTCCACGGATATAACAAGGGACTCATTAAACAATGACGCAAATAAAATTTTTGTTGAACTCTCTAAATTTTAAAAAACTTATGCGAAATAATGCGAGTAAGTACGTGCTTTTGTAGCAGCGCTAGTTCAAATGCAGAAATGATAAACTCACCATACTGTTGTCGAATGCTTTAAAAAGGTTGTTGCTGCAACTTACCTGAAAAAGATAGAAATTACTGTTAATAAAGATTCAGAGAATATCAATCGCCAAGTTTTATAAAACGAAAACTTGTACTACAAGAAATTAACCAACACATGTTTCCGCAATATTATCCCAGGCACTGCGGATACAATTTTTAAATCAAATTTAATTAGCATATGAAACGAAACTAATTTAAAAACCCGAATAGCAAAACTACAAATGCAAACATTTAACACTGTAAAACGTATTGAAATTGGATACATCCCAAGTAACATAGATCACGTGGAACTTCAACCGGTGTCATCTTGTGTGGTACACTCCAAATACAGTGACTGAATGTGAAAAAGTTGAGGGAAAAAATTGCAAGTAAACGATGGCAAGTGAGCACTTCAAAATGCACCGCTAGCATATCTCAGGCCAAATGCACCCAACGAGAAAAAAAAAAAAAATCTTGCCAATAGTTTGGTAGGTTTTCTTGACTTCCTAAAGTGAAACAGCCAATCCCAGGAAAATGAATTTGTGTACAAGCGGTTGAACCGAGTAATGTTTAACTGTCGTTGACTTCTCTTCTGCGCGCGAAAGCAGCCCAGCAGCAAACCCGATCTTCGCTTCGCCCCTCGGTGGTTTGCGGCCGCCCCGTGAGTGGCGTCGTAATCGCGGCTTTGCATTCACGTCCATCGTCCCCGGCGGGCGCCTCGTCCTGGCCGTCACTCGGGAAGTGGGGCGGGGCGGGGAGGGGAGGGGTGATTCGGGGTAGGGCGGGTGCAGGACGAGATGGGGCGAGGGGCCGGCCGGGATGGGGCGGGGCGAGGCGGAACGGGGCGAGGCGGGGCGAGGCGGGGCGAGGCGGGGCGAGGCGGGGCGAGGCGGGGCCGGGCGGGGCCGGGCGGGGCCGGGCGGGGCCGGGCGGGGCCGGGCGGGGCCGGGCGGGGCCGGGCGGGGCCGGGCGGGGCCGGGCGGGGCCGGGCGGGGCGGGGTCGTCAAGTAGTGACATCCCGATAACGCCAGAGCGGTGGCGGTGACATCGCCCGAGGGGGCGTATCGCGTGGCCATCCATCTCGCGCCTCGAGAGCCCTTTGTTGAGAGGCGCGGCCCGGCGACTCTTCAGCGGTGCTCCATGGCGCGTGGTTCTCGAAAGGGTGGGGTGGGGACGAAGGTCACGAGGAAGTCGGGTTATCGAGGCAAACGAGTAGGGTGGGAGGTAAGGCAAGGTGGTGGAAGCGGGGAATATTCTCCATTGTTAATTATTTTTTATTTATTTGGTTTGGGTTAGTTCAGATTTTATTACCGTGTCATGTTTTTTTTTTTTTTTTTTTTAATGCTTACTATCACGAGTTTTAAGATGCAGTTACGGCAATGAGAGGAGTTGGAATTAAGACGGAAGGAGGAGAAAACAGGCGGAAGGTGATCATAAAGTGCAGCGGCAGGAAGGCACCGGTGGATCAGAGTGAGGTTGGAAAGGATTTGGAAGAAAATGCAAGAGAGTTATGAACGTTCCTCCATCACCAGTTCTCTGCGAGGCAGGGGATTTGGGAGGGGCAGGTAACAACGAGGTAAAGGTAGGCGAGGAGGTGCGATGAAGGAGGCTTGGAAGAAACGAGATGTAGTGGAGAGCAGGAAAGGCGAAACATAGCGAGCGCGAGTCGGAGGGAAGGAGGACGAGCAGGAGACGGAAAACTGACCGTAGATCAGAGCGAAGTTCTAAGAGATTTGGAAGAAAATGGAAGAAGAAAGGGCGAGGAAGGTGTAGATCCTCCTCGGTGGACACCCGTCGACTGGCAATGGCTGGAGGTGATTACGAGCTCAGAACGTGTACACTGCAGAGAGTCGTTTTCAGGAACACGAGGTGTTGGGACGGAGAAATAAAGAGAAGACCAGTCAGAGAAAGCCAGTAAAATAAGGTGTCAGGAATGGTGAATTAATTTCAGGAAGTCGACACGATACTTTGGGGAAAATTGGAGAGAAAGCGAGAGGAGGAGAGAAAGAGCAGGAGAAATATAGTCTTCACCGACAGCCACCCTCGATGCCGACAGGATCAGGGGAGGGGGCGGGCAGGTGATCGGGAGGGGAAGGCGTGCGGGAAAAGGTCGCACCAAAGAGGGAAGGAAGACGTAGTCACAAGAGAGGCAAGGGAAAGGCTGGTAGCCGGGCGACGGCGAGAGTTAATAAAATACCACAAAACATTTCCCGCGTCACGCATGAAATGGGAAACAGCAGGGAGGTCTAAGGTGCTACTGCGTAGGAGAATGAGTGTTCAGAGTGGAGAAAGGACGAGTAGAAGTTAGAGTGAGAGCGATTCCGCAGACACGATGGAATGACAAAGTGGGAAAACAAATAGGCTGGGGAGACTGGTAGATATGGAAAATATGCGCGAGAGAGGCGAAGCAAGTGAGATTGAACAGAGCAGCGGAAGAATGGAGAACGATAGAACTATACATAACCGGAACATAACGAACTAAACATAAACGGAAAGAGAAAGTACACAGAAAAGATACAGACTGGAAGGAAGAAAGAAAGAGAGAGAGGGGGGAGGGAGAGGCGAAGGCAGGATTCATAAAATGAATCATAGACAGTTACCGAGGTGGTGGTTTAGGTATTCAAAGTCAGAGAACAGTAGCATACGGCAGAATGCCGATGAACGAACGACGAGTCGGAGGCGAGGTTGGAAAAGTGAAAAGAAATGCAGACAAGTTGACGTAGAGGAGTGTGGGAGACGCGAGGCGGATTACAGCGAGAAGCCGAAGGCGGTGAAGCCCCCGGAAGGCTCAGCCGAATGGACCGGCGGACACGGGCGGAGATGGTTAACGGGCGTTGGCTTGTCGCCCACTTCGCGGGCCATCGACTCGCCCGCCTGAGGGCGTCACATTGCCGCCCTACGCCCCGAACCCGCGGTCACACTCGCCTCAAGCCGCCTCCGACCCGTCCCGCTGCCCCCTTCACGTCTGCGGTCGCCACAGTCGCCAAGGTGATGATGGAGGTGGTGGAAAGGAAATGTCAGTGGCTGAAGTGGCGATGGCGATGTCTGCAACGAGGGTAAGGGAAAGGAGCGAAGGTGAAGGCGAAGGCGATGGTGAAGACGATGGCGATGGTGAAGACGATGACCAGGGCGAAGGTGAAGGCGAGGGCGTGGGCGAGGGAGAGGAGGAAGGCGATGGCGCAGGCGAGGGCGGAGGCGGAGGCGAGGGCAAAGGCAAGGACGAGGGCGAAGGGTAGGGCGAGAGGGAAGGCGAAGGCGAGGAAGCAGGTAAGGGCAGGCGAGGGCGAAAGCGAGGGCGAAGGCGAGGGCGGAGGTGAGGCCGAAGGCGAGGGCGGGCGAAGGCGAGGGCGGAGGCGGAGGTGAAGGCGAGAACGAAGGCGAGGGAGGGGGCGAGGACGAAGGAAAGGGCGAGGGAGAAGGCGAAGGCGAGGGCGAAGACAAGGGCAGAGGCGGTGGCGAAGGCTAGGGCGAGGGGAAAGGTGAAGGAGAGGGCGTAGGCGAAGGAGAAGGCGAGGGCGAAGGTGAGGGCGGAGGCGAAGGCAAAGACGGAGGCCAGGCCGAAGGCGAGGGCGGAGGCTAGTGCGAAGGCGAGTGCGAAGGCGAGGGCGGAGGCGATGGCGGAGGCTAGGGCGAAGGGGAAGGCGAAGGCGAAGGCGAGGGCGGAGGTGAGGCCGAAGGCGAGGGCGGGCGAAGGCGAGGGCGGAGGCGGAGGTGAAGGCGAGAACGAAGGCGAGGGAGGGGGCGAGGACGAAGGAAAGGGCGAGGGAGAAGGCGAAGGCGAGGGCGAAGACAAGGGCAGAGGCGGTGGCGAAGGCTAGGGCGAGGGGAAAGGTGAAGGAGAGGGCGTAGGCGAAGGAGAAGGCGAGGGCGAAGGTGAGGGCGGAGGCGAAGGCAAAGACGGAGGCTAGGCCGAAGGCGAGGGCGGAGGCTAGTGCGAAGGCGAGTGCGAAGGCGAGTGCGAAGGCGAGTGCGAAGTCGAGGGCGGAGGCGAGGGCGGAGGCGAGGGCGGAGGCTAGGGCGAAGGGGAAGGCGAAGGCGAGGGTGAAGGCGAGTCGAAGGCGAGGGCGGAGGCGAAGGCGACGGCGATGTAGAGGGCGGAGGCAAAGGCAAAGGCGAGGGCGAAGGCGAGGACAAGGATGAGGGCAAAGGCGATGGTGTTAGCAGCGGCGGTGGTAGTGTCTGGCGATGCAGACGGCGGCGGCGGCGCCCCGGGTCGCACCCGATGCTCGTAACGTTGCTTCCGATGGCCCTAAAGCAGGGGTCTTCAACGTGGGGCAGTCGAGGAAGCCGCTGTAACGGGGCGGGGCTGCCCGGGCAGCGGCGCTCCAGTGAAGCGTATTGCTATTCTGCGGAAGCGGATTTTCCCAACGCATTTCGTTCGACGGTATTTCAAATGGGGCGGAAGGAATTTAACATACAGAGAACAGGCGGTTGGGTGTCCACATGGGGAAATGATGCGACGTTGTCAGTAGAATTTGCAAGCTGTGCTAAGCTTTCAGACGGTCATTTTTGCTAAAGAAATTGAAACAAATGTGGCGGGGCCACTTCAGTCACTTAAATAAAATTGAGAGCTCGCATCCTTTCCACTCGCAGTATCTCATTAAAAAGACACTGACAGACGCAAAAATACTAAGAAATTGTTGATACGAATAACTTTTTCCTTTAATGAATTTTTCTTTCATCACTAGCACACTACATTTGAATAATTAAATCCCTTTACCGGAAATTTCCTAGTTTAGACATCTGGTAGTTAATATTCATAATCAC
The DNA here is from genome assembly GCA_011170035.1 of Teleogryllus occipitalis. Taxonomy (NCBI): domain Eukaryota; kingdom Metazoa; phylum Arthropoda; class Insecta; order Orthoptera; family Gryllidae; genus Teleogryllus; species Teleogryllus occipitalis. The sequence continues at coordinate 48,094 of BLKR01003539.1, read as the reverse complement.
AAATATAATTACTCCTTTGTGAAGGGACGCAAATTAAGAATGTATCGTTTCTTTTCTAAAGATTCCTCTCCACTCCGTAGATCAAAGTGTAAAAATTCCAGATTTACTCATTACGTTGAAAATGCGTTGCTGTAATGTGACTAGAAACTCGACATCTATAACATTGCTACGCTGATTGGAAAAGCAGCTGATTGACGAATGTTCCATTTTCACTGTTCATTTCTTAATACGCTGTTTGCTATGGAATACATATGGCAATTTGAATGCTATGAACAAAAGGAAATAGTTTCGTCTGAACTGCGTCGAGAGCTATCTACAGACCGTATCAGGTACAGCTGATCGTAAGTTAACGGATCTCCAGGTTCGATTAAAAGAGTTGTACACATGCAAAAAATTATGTTCATCATATTATAATCATTAAGGAAGTCTGCAAATTATGATATGACACTAGTGGTCAATGTAATTTTACTTTGCTCGCACGGGTGTGATACGAAGTTTTTCGGCCTTGTGTCGCAAACGTTCTTACTCGCAAAATATTTTACTTTCCCCTAATTAGATAGTTAATGCCTTATTTTACGTGTCGAGCTGGGGCCATGAGGTCATACATGACCGGTTTTCTACTACATTTGTATATATCATTTATGAAATGTCAGCAGTTCCTTTTATAATTATGGATACAGATTCATTATGGCATTCATATTCATCACAGTGGCGTTTGCAATTCAACCATTACGTCGCAATGCACCAATGACAATAGGTGTGGTTAAATCTTTGTTCGCCTTTTTAGTACAACTGTAGTGTCGAGACGACTAGGTGGTGAAAGTAAATCGGATTCATAGAGCAAAATAGAAACATATTGAACCGAGGTGAATTAGACATGGACACAACACCACAAGAAGAAAAGACCGAAATGATTTTTAGCAAGGCTCGGATTCTGATAATCTAAACGTTTCTTTGAAAATAACCTGTAAAATGACTTAAAAATAAGAGGAAAATGTTCTATAAAATGATTTTAAAATGAGGCGAAAATGACCTATTTTTTTGTTCTCAAAAATTTGAATGAAACGAATTTATTTTATTCAATGAATTTTACAATTTTAAATAAAATATATTTATATAAAATTATGCTTAATATGAAGTCTTAATATTTGAAGGAGGAAATGTGATCCTTAGCTCTCATTTTCCATCTATCAAATTTGAGGTCCAGGAAGGTCCAGGAAGTTTCCGAAGATCCGTGTCATTTTGGGAGTTCCAAAAACAGAGTCCACTGCGATTGTGAATTTCGATATGACCTGGTGATACAATAAAAACTTTGTTTTACTACGTCGTTGTAAATTCATGAAATATTCACTAACAAAAAACATGAAAAGGAAACAAATTGCGTAAAAATGACAAAAATGACGCAAAAGTAAAAGAAATTTCCTAAAAGTTGTAAAATGGCCAAAAATTTACCAAAAATTACCCAATAACTATACATTTCTACCATCTATATGTCGTGATAAACACTGATTTACAAGCTAGCTACGTCTAGAATGAACAAATGAAAGGATGACATAACATCAGAATCCGAGCCCTGTTAGATTCAAATTCTATTAGTTTACTATATTCGTAGGAAAATAGTGAATAAAACTGAAGGCACTAACACACTCCCATGAAGTTCACGACACTCATCGTCGCTCGCGTCGTCATATATTTCATATTCAAGTATTAACAGCCATCATTGTACCATCGTTCCATGACGTAATACTTTAGATTTTTTATGGATATGAATTTTAACACCAGCTAACTCATGAGAAACTTTCACACGTGTGAGCGTGTGCCATCGCAGGCACAGGCTCCTGCTCTCATCGCGCTATCGCTGGTGCGGTACCATGCTTTTTAGGGCCGTGTTGGAACAGCCTGTCATTCCTCTTCACTTCAGCGCTGACATTATCGCGAGGCTGGAGCGACCGCGCGAACTACGTGTGCATAATTATCGTGAATTTGGACGTAAATATTGGACAAAACATTGTGATTTAAATTTGTGGGAAAAAGGTGAAATATTGTTTCCACTGATACCTTCTTTGATGTAGATTCCGTAATAATTGAAGAAAAAGTTACCCAGGTGATGTTAACCACTTTGCATGTATAGAGCAGTGTTTTTTATAATATTGACAAGTTTTTTTTTTATAAAATGTTACCTGCTTCAAATTTTCTACCAAGACTTCCTCTAGATATTACAGCTGATTCTTTTTTTAAAAAAAGACAGCAATTAGGGTCAAAACATCAAAAAGTTAATACATTATTTGCAAAAATCATAATATGGTCTGTTTTAAAACAATTGTAGAATACGTTTACAAGTACGAGGTAACAGACGATAACCTATTTCTTACAGTAAAATATTTACTCTCCCGTCAAAATCGAAACGGTTTTATTGTGTTTGGTTTCCACCCCCCAGTTCATAGGTATTTAACGAAACCATTTTATTTCAATTTATGCGCGCAGTGGAAATAGTAATACAGACTTCTTTTGTTTCTTCTTTTACGACTGCCTATAGTTTTATTAATTAAAACAAACAGTTTTACTTCAGATTTATTTAAATAAATCTGGATGTCTTAAATTTGAAGTGGAACTGATTGTTTTAATTAGCAATACAGACTTCTTTTCTTTCTTCTTTTACGAATGTCTATAGTTTTATTAATTAAAACAAACAGTTCCACTTCAAGTTTCAGACATTCAGATTTATTTAAATGAATAAATATGAATGTCTGAAATTTGAAATGGAACTGTTTGTTTTAATTAGTAATACAGACGTTGGGTGGAGGAGGAGGGGAGGGGGCGGGGAAGCAACGCCGGGCGTGGCCCCGGGCGCGCGCCCTGCTGAAGACCCCTGCGGGACGCCCTTCGTTACGGCGGTGGTTTAGCGCGGGCGCGGCGCCGGCAGGTCGTAACCGCCGAGAGGCGACCGCACGGCGCGGAGGGCGCCAAGGACGCATCGAGGGCCGCCCTCCCCGCCGCTCCCCCTCCCACGCACTCCACGCCGCATCTACCCACCTAGCGCTATCCCAATCCACTACTTCCACCGCAACTACTCAGCCACATTTCTTCAATTTAGCTTCCTTCCCATTACACGTCGGCCCCGTCACAATGTACTTCCAACACGATCGCTCATGTGCCCATTTATTCCTCCGAATCCCCATGTTACCTACCCATCAAGTCACATTCCACTCCACACAATTTCTTCACTCTCTCTAGCCCTATTTCCCTCCCCACCCGCTCGCTCCCTCCAGGATTCCACATTACACCCACATGTTTGCACACACGCCTATTCTCTACCCTCTCACTCCGTTATCCGCATTACGCGACCAACCTACCAATCCATCCAGTCCCTTCACATTCCGTCGCATCGACTGCATTCCACTCATACAAATTCCCTCGCTCCCCCTTTCGTAACTATTCGTACCTCTGGGCTACCACTGTGCACGTCCTTGTCCGTACATTTGCCGATTCTCGTAACCTCCTTACCTGCTGATTTCTTATTCTCTCTAATCCAACTAGTCTCATTTCACCCAAACCCACCCTGCTCAACAATTCATTCTCTATCTTTGTCCTTTCATATCTATTGTAACTGTGCTCCATCGCCCGTTCCTCGATTTCATTCATTCCTTCCTTCAATCTCCCCTTTCCTTCACCATCCTGAGTTTTACTTGTCCTCTCCGTGCTTCTTCCATGTCAGGCTCTCCCTTTTTCTCTCTTACCCTCCTCCCAACAGCTTGTTTCTTCACTGCCTGCCTACTCCCACAAACTCACTCACTGCAACCCGCCTCACTCCCTTCCTCTAGTTGACTCATTCGTCCACATTTGTATTCACGTAGTCCAGTTCGGCTCACACGCCCAACAATTCGCCGCTTCGAACAACATTCCTCATCGCCACTGCACCCGACTCGTCCCCCCTTCAATCCACCTACTGGCTCGCTTACCCAGACATCACCACGGCCGTTTCACCTGTCCCCCAAATGTGCGCACACTTCCCCGCCTCGCAACCGTCCGCTTCAATGTCTGGATTCTCGCTACACACCCACTTCTTCAGCCACTGAGCCCTCCCCTCCTCCACCAGCTCGTTGCGCCCTTCCCCCTGGCTGGTTCCAGGGCGCGCGCTCGCCTCCGAGGGGCGCGGTGCGGTGCGAGAGTGCGGGGCCATGTGCGCGCCAACTGGCGCCCTCTTGAGTGGCGCGCAGCCCGCTTTTTGCCGCTCCGCCTGCCTGTCCTCGCGCCCGCTCCACTCGCTCGCCCCTGCGCCCGCACTTCCCCGCGTCCGCTGGCCCGCCCGCCCGTGCCCGCGCCCGCCTGCTCGTCCCCGAGCCAGCCCCTTGTCCCCGCGCCCTCTCACTCGTCCCCGCCCGCCCGCCAGCCCCCCTCCCCTCCCCTGCGTCCGTCCCCGCGCCCGCCCGTTCTCCCGTTCTCCCGTCCGCCCGTCTGCCCGTCTGCCCGTCCGCCCGTCCGCCCGTCCGCCCGTCCGCCCGTCCGTCCGCCCGTCCGCCCGTCCGCCCGTCCGCCCGTCCGCCCGTCCGCCCGTCCGCCCGTCCGCCCGTCCGCCCGTCCGCCCGTCCGCCCGTCCGCCCGTTCGCCCGTTCGCCCGTTCGCCTGTCCGTCCCTTCGTTCGTCTGCCCTTCCCCACGCCCACCCGCCCTACCACCCGTTCAGCCACCCACCCAGCCTCCGGGCAGGCGATTCGCGGCGGTGACGGAGACAACGGCGGCGGCGGTCCCCAGGGACTAAATCAGCTGCGGAGGTGACACGAGGGGCACGGGTGGGAAAATGCGGCGAAAAAACAACCTACGTACGTGGATGTGGATCGAGGAAGTGAAGAACGGATTTCGTATAATATCATTCCTGGGGTAGGCGGGCGTGCAGGCAAGTGAGGGGGAGGATTGAAAAAAAAACAGGCCGTGATAGAGAAATTGAGGAAAGGATGAAGGTTGCATGTGTATGTTGATTAGAAAAGTGAGAAGATATCACAGGTGTCGCTTAACTCCAACAATTATTCAGTAGTCAGTAGAATTGAGAAGCTAGAAACAAGAAAAGACTGCAGGCAGTGCTTTGTTCTAAAGTTATGTTGATGTTAGAGAAATTTTGCAACTATAAGTTGTATGTACAGAGAAATCCCTTTATGCGTGCAATGATGACACATTTGTGAAACAATATGGTAACAAGGGGATGCACCTCACAATAGGAATGTCGTGAGAGTTTCCTTGGATGATAATTTTAATGAAAAGCATTGGAAGGCGAGGTATCACTGAATGGCTTGTGTGTTTATCGGATGTCACCCCAATGGACTTAGCAGCGTGGGAAATTTTAAAAGAAAACATTTATTCAGAAAATCTCGAGGTCAGCGACTTTTAAAAGGACGAATTGCGTACTTCTGAACTTGATACATTTTACACCAGATGTGCCAAATGCACTTCTTTGATTAAAAGATGCTATATGGATTTTGGAAATGAAAGACGACACTTTGAAAACTTCCTTTCGGTAATGTAACCATTTCTAATCATTGTACTACTAATTTCATGGTTAATGAATAAAGTTAATAAATTTTCAAAAATGCATTTTTGGGAAATATCTTATGGACCACTAGTAAATTATAAGCAGACGACTATAAGAGAGTGTGCGGAGAGTGTTTGCGTGGGCGAGAGTGGGCTGTTGAATATGTAGGTGCTGGGTCTGCAAAATCGGCGGGTGCCGGTAACAAGTGACCAGAAAAGTGGCGAAGAGGTATGGCTTTCTGGTGGGACACAGTTGGCAATGGCGAGAGCAGGGACACGGAGGGGAGATTGTGGTGGTGGCGGCGACGGTGATAGCGGCGGCGACGGTAATAGTTCAGACGACTCGGGTCGTCACACACCGTGTTCTTTGCGCGCTGCAAATTCGGTGAGGCTTTCTTTCTCCATATGGCGTCATCAGCGAGCGATACCTAGGAGAGATGATTGACTGTCTTAGTTAATTTCAATTTATTATCCAATAAATCTTACAATAAAGTATTCCTTTTTCAAGTATTTTTGCGAGAAAATTAAACAGCGCTTCGATTGTAAATTACTGATATAATATTGATCTCCTTTTTGTATTTTTATATCATCATTAAAATAAACATAACACCGCAGAAATTATACACGAATGCAAAGAAAAAGTAGAAAAAAGAAAATGTACGCTTCAGAATGTATTCTTGAGGGCATAGGCCTTTTGGTTCTTCCACGCGCAAGGCATTTCGTAATAAAAGAATAACTGGCGTGCTTTAAAAGGCATCCGCGCATAAGAATGCTGTGGTTTCTGCGCGTCTTGGGAGGCATTTAAATGGCCAGTGTTTCGGGCTGAAGTACTTTTTTTGTTGCACTCGGCGAATCCTACGTCACTGCGGAGAAATATGAATATGGACGACTACCAGTCTTTTTCAGTCACCAGGAGTACATGTGTGTACTTAGAAGTTGCGAGTTGAAGCCATGAACAGCTGCATGTGCTGGCGTGTAAACTATTCATTGCCTGAAAATGTTCAAAATATTTCGTTGACTGCCTCCGCAACTTTTGTCTTTGAGGATCAAACAAGGAAACTAGTTGGTGATGACGAAGAGCGGACAAGATGTTGAGAAATAGAAAGATAAAAACTCATTTATCGAAATGACAAATACAGGCGACAGGCGTAAAAAATATTACATTGGGGACCTTGAGAAGCGATGCTGCGAACGACTCAAATAATAGTTCACCGTAATAATGGTGTATTGAATTTAATCTCCTTCCATTACTTCCTAAACTATCAGAACGCACAATAAAAAACTTTATCCGATGAAGTAAATTGGAGCCAAATTTCGCCTCTACTAAGGACAAGTTTCATGTAATCTTAAATGTAATGTAACAAAACCTTGATATCTTAAATCCAAAGACTTAAATTGAAAGAACTTTTTTTACTTGCATTTCGACTAGCCTAGGTACGCGTTAACAACATGTTAAGAAAAATGATAGCAAAAATAGAGATATCGAGGAATTACAGTCACTGACTTTCGACTGCATTCCAGAATTCCATCTTTTAAAGACAAATGTAATTTCCCAACTCAAATATCCATCGCAACGCAAATATCCATCGTAAAGCGCATCGATACAAACGCGATATATCATATTGTGAGTCAACGAAGCAAATGCATTTGTTCGTGCACCGGCAACAATCATCGAATCGTCTAAGGTGCCCTTTAGTCGATGCGCTTAAGTCACCAATGCGCTTAAGTCATTGCATCGAACATTGCTGTGGTCAAGACGATTGCATCAGCCGTTGGCGCAGTCTAAGGGCTTCCTCGGCAGCTTTAACGATCGGAGTGCGCTTCACTCCTGGAGTACATTTTCAGCTCCGATCGATGGTTTACCTGCATGACGTTGTAACGTCTTTTTATTTCGAACTCCCATGAGCATTTAAAAAATTGAAACGAGGTAATTAAATGTTTAAATTTTGAAAATTCCAGGGTTATTTTAAATATTCGTTCGTAACATATGTACAATTATTTCCTTAGGAATGGTTCTATTCGAATAATCGAAATATAACTATTCCATTTTTAGATTTTATCGAATTGGAGACATAAAATACATTTTCAAAAAACATAGGTCATTATACATTTTTTTATTCAAAATAATTATTGCCTAATGCTTCTCAGATTCACAGGTGTCCTGCGTTACACATGAACAACAATTCATCACTTAACAATAGCAAAAATGAAAATCGGGGAACGAAAAGCATTTAGTTTGAACTATCATACTTTTCCTAATTTTTCAACTAAAGCAATAATATGTTTGACGAGATTTCGTATTCTTAAGCTGTAAAAGTTATATCCATTAGTTCTTCTTTTTATTTCCCAAAGCTCTTCATCATTTCCTTCAAGATAAATCTTCGCGTATGTAGTAAACGACACAGAATTCTCGATTTATATTTTCCCTTCGAATATTTAAGTTCCTGGTGGGACACGCTAAGGAGTCGATTAAAAATAAAAATAACTAAAATTGTACATAAAAATGTAAATTTTGTTAACAGTGAAATATTTTCCAACATGAGCGAATATTTTATTAAAATACATCCCACAAATGTCAAGCAAGTTGATGACTGAGCCACATCAGATTATTTTGAACGTCCCTATCCGACCATTAGTGAAATTCCGCCCAGTGAGTCGCATTGTGACACTCCCTTTGTCAGAAAAACGGATTCTTTCCAACCTGTGAACACTGAGAGAACATCGTTCCTCGTACTTTGTTGATCACGTGTTATTAGCATATAAAAACTTCGGCAGGGCGAGATAATTCTCTCTTAATGAAGACCATTACTGCTCGACGCGTTGTCTGTCTGCAAGTGTATTACACGACCACGCACTTCGTTTAATGTCGCAGCTCGTTGCCGAGGTTTGCCCGGTCTTTTTGAAACCGAAATGCGCCCCATTGTTTGCATGCAAATCAAACTGTTTTTACGTCCACCGCGCTTTCCGGGCAAAAATGGTCGATTTAGAGGCGTATTCGGCCGGAGCGTTGGGCCGGGTTCCGGCGACCGCAAAGCAGAACAAAGGCTATTTTGCCCGCTGCCGTGGAAGCGGAGGCGTGGAAGAGGAGGGGGCGGTGCCAGCGGTGGAAGAGGCGGTGATGAAGGCACTGGTGGCAAAGAACGTAAGCTGTAGAAAAAATGTTTCGACAGCTGCTGCTGCGACTGCCAGAGGTGAATTTGGAGAATGGGTGGGGGAAATGAGTGCACTACCGACCTTCAGCACATTTCATTGATGAATATTTCGTATAAAAAGTTAGAAAACAAAGTGTCACTTTATATTTTATTACTATATATATGTATATATGATAGGGGATATATTATTACGAAATAAAATGTCACTTTAATTTTTTAAAATTTTGAATATAATAAACCCCTGTATATTTCCTTTATTTAAACAATATCTGTTTTGTAAAATGATGGAATGCTACTATTGTGCAATATTTTTCATAAATATATTCTTTACTCCACATATTGGTTAGTTTTGTATTGCTGATTCATATTATAACTGTAAATATATCCCCCTTTGATTCTCTTTAATCCCTATGCCAAAATAATAAGTTTAATTAAAATTGCGAAAACAAAATCGTACAAAGTGTAGTCGAAAGTTATTTGTTTTGTAGATTGATCACACTTTGGGGCCCTGAAGATATTAATATGGAACCGTGTTCACAACTTATCTTTTTGTCAAGGCATCGCAAAAAGTTTTTTATTAAATGCTTCCGCTCTCTCCCTTCCGTCTCTCTCTCTCTCTCTCTCTCTCTCTCTCTCTCTCTCTCTCTCTCTCTCATATATTCACACTTTCTGTCTCTCCCTCTAACTCTCTCTCTCATTCACTCACTCTTTCGCCCTAGCTCTCTGTCTTTCTGTCTTTCTCTCGCTCACTCTCACCAACAAAAATACACAACACGTCCACAAAACGTACGTTAGTAGGGCAGTACGTGACCTATTTTCCATATCATCAATTGTGCGTCTATCAGATTATGGCAAAAGTTGTGTGTGCCCTGAAAAGGGACATTCACTTGAAACTGACGTAACCTTTTGGAAAAATGGTCTGATGTTTTATCACGCTTTTCAAGCGTCGTTCTTCCCTTCTCTGGACGGTGCTGTGGTGTAGCAAAGCAGGCGACACCCAGTCGCGGCAGTGGGTGAGCGTGACGATTGCATTCGCCGAGGTGCGACGGCTGCGATATTGTTTGCGGTCGCGGCAGCGGCGAACTATGGTCCGAAATGAGGGAAATGCGGACAAATTCCCTCCATAAAATGAATTTCACAACGGTAACATTATAACGCGGGATTTTCTAGCTTAGGTTCGTCTGTGGCGGATTTTGTCTTCAGCTGCAACGTAAAAGGCTCAGTTCTGATTAAGGGTGCCTTCACGCGGAACCACTCGGTGGCGCCACCCAGAAGCGGCAGAGCTCTTCACACACAGCCAGCGACCGCGAGAGAGGAAGACTTCGTGAGTCACACGGCTGTGGGCTCAGGCGGCCGAAAGGATGGGCAGCAGGCAAAAAATCGGCTCAGTGGCGCGTCTCGTGTGAACGCTGTCTGTGAATCTGTGTTCCGCTAGCGGTGGCGGAAGTTCGCCACCGACCCCTACATCAGCGCGACTCCGCCACTCATGTGATTACCTCCATTTAAACCAATGCTTTGCTAGTAGACGCGCCACTCGGAAGCGCTGCGCCACTCCAGTGAATACCTCCATTTAAACCAATGCTTTGCCAGCAGATGCGCCACTCGGAAGCGGTGCGCCACTCCAGTGAATACCTCCATTTAAACCACCGCTTTGCCAGGAGATGCGCCACTCGGAAGCGCTGCAGGGTGATGCCGTGTGAAGGGATCCTAAAACTGTTCTCCTATAAGATGGCAAATTTGGACTTTTTCAGTCCACCGAAGATATATGCAAGAATTATGAAAATTGAACGATTTTGGAAATAGTCGGCATTAAGGCAACGTATAAAAAAGTTCGTTGTATCGAACGGAGTCCACTGTTTGTGATATCAGCTGTGTGCCGTTCAGTAGTTTTTGTAACACAATCTTTCTATTAGAAAACAATCATGGAAAGCAAAATAACTTTTTTTTTCACATCTTGATATCATAATCCATCTCTAAGTCTAACATCTGATGCCACAAGCCATTTTTAACGGACGCTGACCAATAAAGGTCGCCGACGGCCGTTTCCTAGCTTTACAACGAAATAACAGAATAGTAAAACTGAATTTTAATATAATAATAATAATAATAATAATAATAACTGTAATAATAATAAAATTTATTTTATTTACGGCGAAGTTCAGGCAATTAGACCTACTGTTCCGCCTAAGCAGATTATAAATTTTCTTCACATTTTAATACAATATATAGTGTATATTATTAACATACTGTGAAAAACATTAAGGGCAGTCAGGAACTTTAATTTCCTTCCAGAAAAGCAAACTGGGACCCATCCCGACGTACGTTTGTGTGCCTGTTGCGTGCGTTCGGCCAGCGTGTGGCAGTGGCGTCGACCGCTTGGCCGTGTGCGTGCAGGTCGCGCGGCTCCGCCATCCAGCTGAGGGCGATCAGATGGGAGCGACCTGCAGGTGGTCGCCTCCAGCGCCGGCACCCCGCCACTCTCGCTTTTCCTCCACGCCATCCCCCATCCACTGCTTTGTCGTGTCAGTTCCCCCCCACCCCCACCCCCCGCGAGCTCTGCGACTGTAGCGACGCCCCGTAGTGTGCCTGCTTATAAAAAAAACTGCGGTTTTTACAGAGCTGCGTTTGAAGTAAATCAGCTGTTTTGGTGTCATCCAATCGGAAGGCTGAACGTCACCATTATGATGTCACTGTAGTGACGTGTAAGATGTCGATTGGACCAAACACAAAACAGCTGATCAAATGTCAAACGCGGCTCTGTAAAAACCACCGCAATATACCTGCCAGCCACCTGTCTAATTCTCGGCAAGTTCCGGCAGGTTTTCAAAGATTCTCCCTTTTCCTTAGCCGTGCACAGCCTAAAAGTGTGTGTGTGTGTGTGTGTGTGTGTGTGTGTGTGTCGGGGGGGGGGCAGAAGTATATTTTTGGCCCCCCGTTTTCCAACTTTTTTTATTAACATATGAAGTATATTACAAGTAAATATATAAAGCATATTACAAGAATGAAATTATAGTAGTAATGATACAATTAATAAATACAATTTTGTGATGAACTAATTACATGTTTCCAATTGGCTTGTCGCATAATAATCTCCAAATAGGTTAAAAGAGGGGTAAATCTGGGACGACTTATTTTAGCAAATAAATAATTTATTACGGGCTGCGGGGTCCTTTTTCAACAATATCTTTGAATCAGACTCAGGAAATTGGCCGCAGTTGAGATTCAGGACATCATATTCTGACATTTTAAAAATAATTAATATTGGATGCTCGCAGAAAACGAGCCCACCGTCACTCTTGATGTATTTTCGTTCTTTCCTCAAGTCTTCCTACTTATAAACTTGTATTATTACGTGTTTTGGCACTTCAGGATTCGATTAGATAAAACAATATTTTCTCGTGCCATTTTTCAATATTTTCATTAAAGAAAATTCCCTTAATTAAAAATAAATATATTGCAGATCTTAATATTGTTATTATGGAATATTAAAACTATTATTAATTTAAATCTAGCTGTAAATGATGTAGATATTCTTCTGTACATTTTAATTATACCTCATCCTTTAATTTCAAAACGCGTGTTTTCAAGATCACGACAATTTAGAGTTCGAAATTCTGAGTGCTTGGTGCAATAATTTTTCATCCCTCACCACATGCATGGAAATTGTATTGGATACGAGGGTGCTACCAATCATTTTTAGCCATTCTGTAATGTCCGGAGTACGAAACAATAATAGCCATTACGTAATTTAATACATTTATTGATCACCACAATAACCCTCTCTAAGGCATTTGCAACTAATTGCTGGCCATCCCTCGCGTTATCGTTGCCAACGGTGGGCGCCATTTGACTTAGAACCCAAATTGTAGCGACTGTGAGGATCAACACATTCTAATAGCTTATCGTTTTCTATTTTACACACACGTTTTCTTGAGTTCCGGAATACCTACCACCAATCTTTCACCAAAATTTGTTGAAAAATGAATAAAAGATAACGAGGCAGCAAAATTGTTAAATACTTTATAATATTATCATTCCTGTTCAAGGAATTTTGCAATGAAAAACATAATACGGATTTGATATAATAGTACTGCCAATGAAACAACCAAACCTACCGCTCCTTCCGCATATAGCGAAATGACAGCTTAAAAGAACACGTGGAGAGTATACGCGTATAGGGGGGTCCTAGAGTATAATAGTCATAATTGAGGTTCAAATGAGGAGTAAATCCTCAATTGCTGGAGGGTACTTTCTTAGTTCGACTGCATTGTTGAAAGTTGCACCCTCGTTATTATTCATTTCGATTAAGTTTAATTTTTATCAATATACAATTACGTACAACTGCTGTTATATCGGAAATTTTAATGAATTATTCATAAACCACGTTGGTAATGCAATTGAATATAAATGTGTTATTTCTCTGAACTTGTTTTCCAGCTCTTGTGATGTGAGCAATGAATTTTGTATTTCACTGTTTATTTAAATGTCGAATGAAGAGAGATGAAACGAATCAACACGATTATATAGATTCCATTGTCATCTTTTTGGATTAAAACGAAACAACATTTAATCTATATTGATGCATAATTATATGCGGTGAGAGGATTATACATATGCCATTAATTTGGTAAAAAAACATGTAATGCATTAAAAATTACAAACGTTTGAAGCATTCAATAACGTTGCTTCATTGTCAAATTTTGTCGCAATATTATCGAAAAATATTGTGAACAAAATGTCAAAAATTTGTGAGAAAATTTTATTTCAAACTTCCTTTTTCAAGTATTAATAGAAAGTAACAACAAATTGAAAAGAAGAGGTTTTCTCCTATCTTCTACGATAACCTATAATAATGAGCAGTTTAATGAATCGGAATGCATTCACATCTTTCACCAATAGATAAATTGTCGTACAATTCATAGAGTAATATGCATTCGAAACACGTATGTAATGCAATGTGACAATTAAAATTTATCTACATTTTTAAGACAGTTCTTGAACAATATTAGAAATACCAAATTAAACTTCAAGGTGGAACAGATGTACTCTGAAACACATTATATAATTAATTACATTGGTTAAATTTTTACATTGGTTTGACTCGAGTAAATTAGGCGTTTAATGAAGGAAAGAGTACCTTTCGCACACTTTTCTGTAAAATAGTAGTGGAAAAGGCCGTTAAATTCATTGGCCGGACAATTCATTTGATTCAAGAACCACTCTTCTCGATAAGGAGCAAAACAGAAATGAGACATGTCCCATAATTCCGATAAAATGAGGGCTTTGATATAATATTTACTTGGGGGATCAATGATTATTATTTCTGTTGAACTGTTTGAATTTGGATCTATACAATAGTCTAAATTTACATTTATATAACAACTTCGTACAAATAAGTTATACTCACTTCTTGCTATATATAATTACTAGGGGACTGATTTTGATGACCTAAAAAATCGCCGAAAATGATCAATAAAATGGTCTTAAAATGTTTCAAAAATGTCCTAAAACCAAAGAAAAATGGCGTAAAAAACCAGTTCTGAAGAACAATTCAAGCTGTTGCATACGTTACTGATGTGAGGGGCTTCATCTATTCGTTCAAGTGAACTCAGCTTTCAAACTTTTGGTTTGGACTGTTCTTTACCAGAATATCTGTCTTGAGAAATCGGCTGAACCGCAAACAGCCTTGATCGGTGTCACAGGAACCTTACATTACATACTCACAGGGGCTGACATTACAACTCTTGAGCGAAGAAATCGAATAGGCTACTAGGTGTAGGTACTCAGGAGATCATATGTTGCATCTCGTAAATATTATTTGAAGAAAGTACCGTTAAAATGATATTAAAATCTATGAAATCAGCGAAAAATGCCTGAAAAATGATGAAAAATGGTAAAAAATGACTTATCAGCTGAAATAGACGAAAAATGTATTAATTTCCTTTTGTCATAACAAAATGAATATCTATACTAAACAGGATTTCCCTCAAGTGAAAAGGAAAAAAAATGACATTTCATTAAAATCCGCCCCCTAATAATTACCTTACATCACGTGTGACAAATATTTGTGAGCGTTTGTCAAAATCTACATCACGACTGGAAATATATATCGTCCCGAATCGTCATATCAAATTGCAAAATGTAGTTGTGGGTTAGTTTCATATTGTATGCTTTTGAGTTTTCTCTTACTCCGTCCCTCCAGCATCTTCCTCAACCGTTACAACTCGCCGCCAGGCGCCTCTCCGGCCGCGTTTACCCGTCCGTATATTTGTAGGCTTTCCCAGCCGCTACATTCCACAAATGGCCTCCGCCGCCCCGGGCACCGCCTCGACTTCGTCAGCGGCCTCTTGACATTTCCACCTCGCTCTCTACGCCCCCGCTCCCTCCCTCGCCCCCCCCCCTCCCACCCGGGGCAGGCTCTCCACGCGGCGTACATCACGGGGGCGTCCGCCCCCTCACCGCTTCCTGTTGCCTTGTGTATCCCGCGCGCACGGAAACAATCCGGCGGAAGGCGCCCCGGCAGAGCTGTCACCCTCTGTCTGACATCGCTTCGGTCATCCGCGCCTCCACCCCCCGGCCACGCCCCCTCGAGCTGCGGTGCGCTCGCGGCTTCCGCTTTATCTTGCGTTCGCGCAGACCGCCGCCTCGCCGCAGCTGGCGAGAGTCCGCGCTCTGTTCTCTACGGCTCGCTCCCGCGCCCTGAGTGCGCGTTTGTCTTCTGCCACCGGCCCGGAGCACCGTCGCAACTACTCTGTTATAACTTTGATTATCACTCAGTATTAATACACCCACTTGGCTCTCTGCGTTCTGTGTAAATTAGCTCCTTCCCACCTGGTAGTGCGTGATTGCTTTTTTTGGAATTACGTAAGATAATAATACTTCACCTGGAGCGGTAGCTCAGTGCATCAACTGATGGCACTGCAGCGCCTCTCACCAGGGGGTCCTAGGTTCGAGTCCTGACGGCGGCAGGATTTTCAACACTAGCTTTTCAGCTAGGTCGAATTCAGTCGCTGTCTGGAGGGGAATTCTAGCGGCCGGCTGCTCTGATCGGTAGTTTTCCGTGGTTTCTCCGATCAACACTAGGTGAATGCCGGAGCAGTACCCTACCAAACGGGCCACGGGCCACGCGATCTGTCCTTCCTCTTCCGTGTCCTATCCTCTCCCCTTACACACACTTACACTAACATGCACTACACTACCACATATTCCTGGAGACCGGTCGGGAGCTTAGAGCGTATCCCGGCTGGGGCGGTGCCCTACTGGTGGGAGAGTCCGGTTAGGGGGAAACTCCACTAGCCGACGGTAGGTCAGCGCCGGATTTCGCCATCCAGCGGGGGAAGAACACTGCCATCTCCCGAGGACAAACATGCACAACACTAACGGGGCTAATGACCGAAGCAGTTGACGCGCCCGGAAACACGAAAAAACCAATCAACCAATAATACTTCTATTACTAATAATAATTAATTATTACCTCCAAAATTCACGACTTAAGATGTCAGGTGTCGGTTAAATATGAAATCATCTCCACGCTGCTACCAGCTTCCTTAAGAACATATCTAGTGGTTGCAAGTGTCTCTACAATACTTCGAGCAAAATATGGTCCGTTAAAGTTTATTATTATTGAGAGATTCCTTCGATGACTATCAGGTGAAACTCTTCCATTATCAACATTATCAAAACCACCACCATTACTAAAAACAGCCACCTTCTATAATTTTTTTTTAAACTTTGAATTTCCAATTCGTCTCTCTCTTCAAGCCTCTCTGCGGGCACTATCCGTTAGCCTTTTTGCCCGGAGGTCTTCGCTGCCACAGCACCTTCTTCATCTGCCGCAGACGTCGGCACCAGCGTCACTGCAGCTCCGAGATCCCTCACGTTTGCGTACTGTCCTCTGATCTTCGCCATTCCCCCCTCTCCTTCGACCGGCTTTGGAGCCTTTGACATCTCCACCGTCTCCTTTGACGTCAAAGTTCCGCCACCGCTGCCATCACCGCCGTCACCGCCGGGACCTTCGCTACTGCTGGCGTGTGACTAAATTACTAGGGCCCGGATTTTAATGACCTAAAAATTAGCGAAATATTCAAGCATTTATGACCTAAAACCTATATAAATACGAACTAAAAAAATAAAATAAGACATTATACAACTTTATTTTTTAAAAACTCCTGTTAATTTTTTAGGTATAACAAATACAAAATTCACTCAAGAATAGATGGTGAGTACGGTACGTACGGCTTGCAGTCTTTGGAACTAACTAGCATTAAAAAAAATTGCTTGTGTCTGTAAATCAAGTATAGTACAATAAAATCCATCAAACCAAACGACTTGCTTTACTACTGCATACTTCTTCTTTAAAATGATAATTCTCTTTCAAATAATCCTTTGTAGTATAATTTTTGAGTTTATTTGTCACAATATCACCTGATACGTTGTCATGCGAGACACATTTTCAAGCCTTTTATTCTTGTGTCCTTAAAAATATGACCTATGTATGCATTTGGGGCAAACTCTGGCCAAAATATGACCTTTTACTAAAAACCGCCCTTAAAAATATGACAAATATATGCATTTATGGCAAAATTTGGCCCACATATGACCTTTCACTAAAAACGCTGTAAATATGACTTTATATGCACAATAAAAATACGTTTTCCTGATCGACAATACCTGGATTCGTGCATAAATTCTTTTAAAATTCACCCGAAGGTTTATAAAAAATATATGACTTGTCATTAAAATCCGGGCCCTACTGATTACTGCATAGACGCGAAGTTCCCGCACCTCTACTCTTCCACTAGTACTAGGCTAAATCCTCATCATCACCACGTCCCTTGGTCTATCAAACTCTTTTACCTTTCGTTTCCCGTTTTAATTTTCTTCAGATGACCATCTCAGCATCACAAGCATTCCTCCATGCTACCTACTTTTCCGTCAACCACCAGTCTATAATAGTATCATTATTTCAATTTTCTTCGCTATTATATCAGCCTTGTATCTTTGGTGATAAAGGTAACAAAGAAATCTATGTGTGTATTTTATACTTTTTTCTACTAAAGTGCGTATTTTATACTTTTTCTGTTTTTACAGGAGCAGTGACAATCTTAAGTTTCTCTGACTTTCGATGACTACCGGCTTCCTTTTCATTGACAGTATACTCTTCTCTTTTTAAGAATTCTCTGGCTCCACAGCAGTTTTTGTCACTACCAACGCTCACCTTCCCTTTCGAGTATCAGCACGCAATGAGACTTCTCCACCAGTACCATCAGCCCCAGTCAGTCATTAGTCATCATCGCCCCTTTGACCACCATCACCTTTACCACATCGAATCTACTACCGCCACTGCAGTTCCATCTTTTTCGTCCTTTTAACGCCAGTCCCATGACACAGCTAAATCTTTTTGACATTCCCATGCCTTGATGGTTCCTCTTCGATTGCCTTCTTCATTGGCGTTGCCTCACATCTCTATTCTCTCCGTCTTTGCGAGTCCGCCTCCTACTTACATGTCGGACACTTCGTATTTCGACCTGTTGATACCAATCGCTAATCTCATCTCTTCTTACACCTCCATCTTCTCCGACTTTTCAATCACCCTCTCCACCAGTGGTCCACTTTTAAACCTTTGGTGTCAATCATTTACTTCCACCACCAACATCTCCGCCTTGTCCAGTGCTCCTCTCCTTTTTTAAACGCTTGTCTTCTGAATCACCAACTACCTCCCCTTCCACAAACGGGCAACCCCCATTTCGCTGACTGATACCCATTTTATCCCATCCACCAGAAAGTAGCATGCATTTTTCAAACCCCTCCTCCATCTTCACCTGCCTCATTCAACCCCTGCCATTTCCGCCTTTTCGAGGTATCAACGACGATTCATCCACCGTCACTCCCTTCCACCCCAACCTTTTTGAATTCACCTCCTCTGCCTCCACTTCACTCCATTCTAATCTTCACCTTTTGATACCAGTTCCACACTGCATCTATTACCACCACCACTATCTTTAACAAGTCCACCTTCTCTGCATCTCCCCCCACATCATTCCCATCTCCGGCTTTTGATGCCAGTGTCCCCCCTTATCTACCAACACCGTCTGCACCTTTTCGAGTTCACCTTATCTACCACCACGTGCACCTTTTCGAGTCCACCTTATCTTCCACCACCGCCTGCACATCTTCGAATCCACCTTATCTACTGCCACTGCCTGTACCTTTTCGAGTCCACCTTATCTACCACCACGTGCACCTTTTCGAGTTCACCTTATCTACCACCACGTGCACCTTTTCGAGTTCCCCTTATCTACCACCCGTCTGCACCTTTTCGAGTTCACCTTATCTACCACCACGTGCACCTTTTCGAGTCCACCTTATCTTCCACCACCGCCTGCACATCTTCGAATCCACCTTATCTACTGCCACTGCCTGTACCTTTTCGAGTCCACCTTATCTACCACCACGTGCACCTTTTCGAGTTCACCTTATCTACCACCACGTGCACCTTTTCGAGTTCCCCTTATCTACCACCATCGCCTGCACCTTTTCGAGTCCACCTTATCTACCACCATCGCCCGCACCTTTTCGAGTCCACCTTATCTTCCACCACCGCCTGCACATCTTCGAATCCACCTTATCTACTGCCATTGCCTGTACCTTTTCGAGTCCACCTTATCTACCACCACGTGCACCTTTTCGAGTCCACCTTATCTACCACCACCGCCTGCACCTTTTCGAGTCCATCTTCTCCGCCGCCGCCTCCCCCTTCTCGGCCTTTTCGAGTCTGCCGCCGCCTCCGCCTGCGCCGCCCGCGGCGTGAAACATTGAGCGCGGCTGAGCGGGCGCGCGTCTATTATTCATGCGGCAGCGGCGCGGGCGCGGGCGGCGGCTGAGGAGAAACGGGCAGGAGGACCGGGCAGGCGCGGCGGCGGCGGCGGTGGCGGCGGCGCGGGCGCACGTGACGGCCGGACGCGGAGCCAGCGGGGCTGGGCTGAGCTCAGCCGCGGAGTGGTGCCGCTCCTCGCGGCCCAGCGGCCATTCGCCCCCCCCCCCCGCGGCCCCGCCCACCTCAGCGCGCGCTCGGGCCGCGCCGCGCCGCGCCGCGCCCGGCCACGCCCCGATCCCGACCTTCGCGACGCACAGCGGCTCAAAGCGATCTGGGCGTTAGGTGATTGCAAATCTATGCAGTTAGGCATGTTCCCTACATGATATATAGGGGTCAATCCATTTTAAATGATCCAGAATTTAATAAATTGGTCGCTGGACCATCTTGAAAAAAATTTTAAAAAATCCTTATATTTTGGCTGTTCAAAAACATCTTTGATTTATTTTTATTGTATCTGGTTTACAAATGGCGGCCATTTTCGTTTTACGCCGTGCGCCATTTTTTGCGTTTGTAGAGGTTTACTCTTTCCAAAATTATTCAGCTCTTGGTTCTTCAAGCATTCTATAATAAAAGGCATTGGATTCAGTAAACTCTGGCCTACAAATCGAAATTTTATTTACCTATCTTCAATGTTTTTATTTGAGAAATATTTGCAACAATCTATGGAAAGCAAATGAACGATGTTCGATTTTCAAAGAGTAATTTCTCAAACTAGGAATAGAATCTTGGCCTTAATTTTTTCTGTGCATTTAAATATAACAGTATAGTTACTATATGTAAAATATCATTGGTAAGTAATGTACCCCTTGAAAATTACACCCTCTTAAAAATTGGAATTTTGGATTTTTCCCAACTTTTCAACTGTAATATCTCTGTTAGAGAACCAGATAAAAATCTGAAAATATCACACACAGTAGATCTCTATGATACCCAACATTAGTAAAAGTTTCAACTTTTAGATTTAACTCAAAGTATTTTTTTAAAAATTGTAAACTTTAGCAAAAAAAAAGGCTTCATCTCTACATTGAGGATATGTTGTGACAAATAGTAATCATATTATTTTGAAGCTATTTTAAGGTAAAATCCATTATGATTTAAAATAATTAATTATACTTTATTATTAATAAACATAAAAGTTGCGTATCTATTTTGAATATTACTTTCGTTCAAAACAACTTTACATCTTGACATCTACGTTTGTAATTAAAAATATGGTCATTTTGATGCCAAAAGCTGTACCGGATAATATAAAAATAGTTTGTAAAAGCTAAAAAATAAATAAATTTAGTTTGTTTATTTTTTAATTTGTTAATTTTGTTTTATTTATTTTAATTTTTTATTTGTAAATTTTGTTTATTTTTTCGAGTTCCGATTTGCCACTCTGCTTATTATTTGCCATTCTGGTTATTATTTCTGACTGTGTCTTCAGAGATACGAACGATTATACAGTACTCCTTACGCGCAAATAAATAACGCGACTGAGTTGACAATGCAAGAGAATCAGAATGTGACAGTAGAGAGGCAAACGTGGTACGGTATGGCAAACGAAGCGCTATTTAGAGTATACCCGCTAAAACAAATAATAACAACTCTAATTTGAAGAATCCTGATGGGGGCGCAAATTATATTCTAACCATGGGCATCTATGCATTTAGGCATGTTCCCTACATGATACATAGATATTCAACTTGAAATATGTAACCGTAAAAACACCTTCACATGCTCGAACCGGCAAATGTGGCTCAGGCCACCTGATGCCACAGCAATGACTTTGACAGGGAGGTCCTAGGATACGAGACCCGATGATGGCAGGATTTTCGACACTAACTACATAGCTAGGTCGAATTCAGCCGCTATCTGGAGGAGAATTCTAATGGTAGGGTACTCTCACCGGTAGTTTCCCGTCGTTTCTCCGATCAACATCAGGCGAATGCCGAAGAAGTATCCCAAACGGGCCACAGACCGCGCGATCTTTCCTTCCTCTTCCTTGTTCTATCTTCACACCTTACTTATAAGCACTATACTTCCACACATGCCGTAAGACCAGCCAGGAGCTTAAGAGCTTGTCCTGGCTGAGGCGGTGCCCCGCTGGTGGGAGATACCTGATTCGGAAAACCACGCTATCCGATGCATAAATCGGCGCCGGATCTACCATCCAACGGGGGAGATCACAGCCACCTCACGAGGAAAACGCATGCACTGCGCTTAAGGGACTAGTGACTTTAGCAGTTGACGCGCACGGAATCACTAATCAATCAATTCACAGCTCCGATACATAACAGAGGGACTCATTTTATTTCGTAGGAAAGTTGCTTAAAATAATCTTCAGTTTAAACAGGGATATTTGACATGAATTGGATAATTTCGGGTAGTCTAATTAAACTTAGAACGACGAAATTGGATATTCTTTTCGTTCTGAAAGGGCAAATAGAAGCAATGTTTAATTGACTGTTTCCTGGCTTCTTCAGGTAATATTTCACTCCCTGACTATACCATTATATGCAGGTTGATCATCTTAATCACACGCTTTTTGATTGCAACGTATTGTAATAACGATTGGTATTTACTCCAGTAATATTTGCTAGTTAACTTGTCACTATTCTTAAAAAGTGTAACTGTAAATGTACTCGTATTTGTACGACAGTATTACTTGGCTACGCGAGTTGAATCAAGGCGCAAGCCGCAATGTGGAACTCGAGAGAGGAGTTGGGTGGGCGGCGATGCGAAACAGCACTCGGTTCGATGCCCCGGGAGGAACCCGAGAACTTGGCCGAAGCGCGATGCGTCTGGTCGCTGCAGCCATGCGAGCGGGTCCGCTTTTCACAGCGCACCCAAATCACAACGTGCGCACAATCGCTGCTTCTAAGCCATCAAGTGGCCGATACACCGCATGTACCGCCCGTATACCTACTAAATCGAAGTGCATAAGAAATACTTCATAAGCTTGGTTTTCCTCTAAAAAGTTATTGAAATTTTGAAACCTTTAAAACAGATGTGAAAAAATAACTGTTTTGCTACCGAGAGCCAGTCACTCTTCCGCAACCGCTATGAAGTGCGTTAGAGTGAGAAGTTTCAAACAGTTCTTAATGCTGACCAGAGAATTCGCTAGCGCAGGAGAAGTCACCGCATGTCATCCGCGATAACCGTGGGCTGCTCATGTTTCAAGGGCGGGGAGAGGGGAGGATGCGCGTCTGGACGGTCGGTAGGCACCGCAAAATATTGCGGTGAACAGTCTTTCTCTGGTCGTTCGTAAGTTACGCTTTTCTCACGTTTTATGAAAATGTGAGTGTGTTAAAGCTCCAGAAGATGGTGGATAGTGTAATTGTATTACAGAACAATTCTTAATGACGGAATTTCATAATATTGGGATTACAGAAAAGCTTAAAATAAAAGACAACGATAGAGGTAGTTTCAAAACAGTGCGGTTTGCTTAAAATTATGCCCATGATTTGCCACTGATTCTATCGACAAAAGGGTACGACAAACAAAAATAAAGAAACGTAATTCTTATTTATATGGTGGTGGTGAAAGTTACATTTTATTTTGCGCAGACGAAATGTAGCAACATGAGGCCCATATGCAGAGTGGCGCAATTCTACGAGCAATAAAATCACTTTTTACTACGTGTATCATCGACTATTTTGGAGACAGTCCTACTAACTTTCATTTTATTTTAATTCAAGTGTACAAATCACTTAATGATACATTAAGGTTAGTAGCTGTTGCGGTCAAACGAATGTGTTTCGTTTTGTTGCATCCGCAGATTTATCTAAACTTTTAACACTACTGCCAAAAAATGACTTTTAACACGCTATATTTGTGCGGAAAGAACTGCTTTTACTAGTTACTCTCTAAAATATTAGATGTATTCCAATTGAAAAATAATTTTTTCGTGGTGTCTGTTTTCTTTTAACATTTATTTCCATTCTCATAGCGCCGAATAGCATCCATTTACATAATGAAAAATTGCAAATCGATGTTTTTCATCTATAAAAATAATTCCACAATAAATATTGTAAAGAGTGCCATTCTTTTTTGCAGAAGTTCTTTGTATGAAACAATGCACCTTTGTATAAAATATCAAAATAAACCCTTAATAACAGTATTTCAAAATTCCAAGAGTTGCAAAAGAGTGTAATGGAAAGATGCACTATTTTCTCTCTTAATAAATATCTTTTGTTCATAAAGCATTATTTTCTGTGACTGTCGTTCAACCATCACAATTACTAATAAAATAATGGAATATGAATGTCCGGTTTTTCAATCTATTTTTTTTCGACTTACCTATTTTCTTTCAACAGTGATTCACAGAGAATGAGACATTAAAAAAGCATGCATTCGTTTTCAAGGTTCTCTTTCCACTCGCACAAAAAATATTTTATTTCCCCGGATGTATTTTTATTATATTTACGACATCAACTAAACTGCCTCAATGATGGCAGTAAGAACTTGTTCTTTTTTCATTTAAATCATCAATTTGTATTCCCAATGTTTTCTACATACATAATTTACAATTTTATATGTATGTACTAAACAACTTCCATGAGCAAAGCATTAATTATTTCACTCTATGTCTAAAATGTAAACATTTTCAAAGAAATCTTGTACCTGTGGATATTTTAGTGTCAGTGCCATCTCGTGCCAGCGGGCGTAATGTGCGCGCCTCTGACCTCAGAGTCATTTCCCCCCCCCCGCCGTCGCCACTGCCCCCCCGCCGGCGTCCC
Source organism: Teleogryllus occipitalis (assembly GCA_011170035.1). Taxonomy (NCBI): domain Eukaryota; kingdom Metazoa; phylum Arthropoda; class Insecta; order Orthoptera; family Gryllidae; genus Teleogryllus; species Teleogryllus occipitalis. The sequence continues at coordinate 23,820 of BLKR01003539.1, read as the reverse complement.
CGTCGCCGTCTCCTCCCCCGCCGCCGCCCGCGCCGCCACCCCCGCCGTCCCCGTCTCCGCCCCCGCCCCCGCCGTCGCCCGCGCCGCCACCACCCCCGCCCCGTCGCTACCCCCGCCGCCGCCCCTGCCGCCGTTCCCGCCGCCGCCCGCGCCGCCGCCCGCGCCGCCGCCCGCGCCGCCGCCCGCGCCGCCGCCCGCGCCGCCGCCCGCGCCGCCGCCACACCCGCCGCCGCCGCCCCCACCGCCGGCGCCGCCGCCCCCGTCGCCCTCACCGCCGCCACCGCCCCCGTGACTGACGCCCGCACCGTCCGCGCGCTTGTTTGGAAATCCCACGCCGTTCCGCCCCGCGCCGGTCCAGCGCACCAGCGCCCGACGCGGCTGCAGTTTCGCCCTGCGTTCGCTCCGGTTTCCGCTGTGTCGTGTGTTCTTTTCTCTATCCCGGGTTGTTGACTTAACGCGACTGTTGGGAATCCTAGTTGTTAGTCAGCTTCAAACGGAGCGAGTTCAACGAGTTTTACCCGAACTGGGCTCCAACGACGTACTTGAAATCACGCAAGCACAAGCCATGTTGACCGAGCTAGATTCCAATAGGAAAAAACGTAAAGTAAGAAGTCGTGTCGGCAATCAAACACAATCAAAAATTGCAAGAGATGAGTTGAATTTACAACCGTCCAGTTGATATGTAAATTGAAAAAGATTAATGGAATTGGAAATATGTTTTGTGGAAGTTTTGTTAGTTGTTTTCTTGATTTTATGAATTGTATGAAAAAGCAGTCACGGACGAGACTTTATTGGAAAATCGAAAACCACGAATTTCAGCATTTCAATTTGCACTTATATAGTTTTCCTCCGGCTTCCACTGTGCACTTCATCCAAAGCAATTTCATTTCCAATTATATTCGGCAATGTGAAAATGAATTAACTTATTTTGATGAGACTTCATTGAATTCTACCTCCCACCTGTACCCCTGCGGCAGTTCCAGCATTTTACCTCATCTTGAGTATTCCCAACTGGTTAGTACATTTAAATTCAAACATTTTTTTCCTATTCTTTTAATTTTTTATATTGAAAAATTCAAGCGAATAATTAACTTCCAGTCCTTACATTTTTCAGTAAAGTTTTCGACATCTGTCCAAGGGAATGCAGTACGACTAACGAATAACTATTAAGCATATCATTAACACATTAAATTTCACCTGTATTTTTGGCAAAGAGATTTATATATGAAAATATATAAATATCACAAGAAATGTAGCACTTCCCAAAAATAATCTTTTTTTAGTAATGTGAAAAAATATGTTTAGAAGATAGTATTTTTTTCTAATAAACATTTCATAAACATCGTTCACTAGACAGCCAGTGCAGAGAGTAAAACACTTCGTCTCTTACTGCGAAATATAGGTTTCCGCACAAAAAAAAAAAAAAAAAACTCCTGTAAAATGACATTAAGATTACGATTAAGAACTTATCTTTCGTTTTTCACACGTCCCCAATCCCCGACAGAATGACAGTTTTTTGGCGTATATTCCCTTGCCCTGAAAAATTTCGTTTTGAAGAACAATTATCGCAGCAACGTTTGGCTCGTGGCACACAAGGGTTAGTTTTGTGGTTTTCATGAATGTTTGTGTTCGGGGCGTGTATTATGTATACATCGGAGAGTGGATGTATTGACATCTGTTTGGATTTCTGCATTAATGCTTCGTTTAGTTCAGTAATGACATTTAATTAAAACTATGTACTTTCAGTAGTTAATTTATAAAACAAAGTAGGGGAACATAGAATAATTTGTGGAGAGAATATACAGGCAATAGCTACTCACCGGAACTCACATTGCACTCCTAGACACATATTCATAAACGCAGGTAAATGTTCACATATGTGAACAAGTGTATGCCAATGCACTGCATACCCGGAAGTCGTGGAAATTTAAAACCGATTTCTATGTAAATGTTTGCCAGCAGGTGAACGCAAGCCAATCATTACGGTCTACTGCACCATATTTCACGTCCATACTTCAACAGAGGGTGTACCTCAGAGTTTACATTGGATTAAAACAGACGGTTTACCGATTCTAGACTTTCATTATTCCAGGCACATTACCTAGTTAAATTGCGTGTAGAATCTGGCTATGTGATTTTGATTATTTCGCACTGACTTTTTCTCAATATTACGAACTATTAATTTGTTTGATGATTTGATGCGTTTTGTGATTGATTGCTTATAAAGTGTCTAACGAAATGCTTGAAACACTATGTTGCTCTAACACTTTCTTGGGAGGTAATTCAAAAAACGACGTAACCCATATCCTTCTTCTTTCTTCCGTGTCCTACAGCTCGGTTCGCAACATTAAAAACTGACAAAGAGACAAATTGGGGCCACGGGTGAAAAGTTTACTAAAATAATAGGTAACCCTCTGAGTAAAGGATGTATAGTCGTGGAGAGTAACGCACCGATACACAAATTGGAAGAAACACGAACTGAAGAAGAGTTATAATGGTAAACGTCAGTATATCAATTAATATGGTAGGTAATGATTCATTTTCGGTGAGAAAAGCAAATATTTGAAGCTTGAAGGTAATGGGAGTGTAATATTACATTATAAAGCACAATACTCATAAACATCATATTAATGTGCGAAAAATGATTTTTGTTTGGGTGAGCGTTCTGAGGGAGGGACATACAACAGGAAAGGAAGAGAATGCCTTGATAACCCAGCGAGTTTTCAGCGAGAGAGCTGGCGAGCGAGTGGACACGCAACCGAGGAACGGTAAGCGAGGGGCTGGGCGGTCGGTTTAAGCTAGCGAGCGGGAAAGCGAGCAGTCGGTTAAGCGAGCGGGCGGGAAAGCGAGCAGTCACTTAACCCTTTATTGCACGATTTTTTATTTTCACTTCCAATAATTATTTTTCATTACATTTATTTACTTAAGGGAAAAATAATAAAAAATTCAGACGTAAATATTGCTTGAGAAAAACACAAAATTAAATTGTAGTACTACTCGAACAAAATATGCTATATTTCACGATTTAAAAAGAACATTTCAAATCGTTTATGTGATAAAATAAGTATCAAGAATGTCTATAGAATAACTGTCATTCGTATTTTAGTTTGATTATTATCCTAAAAGCGTTTCGTTTCTGACATACAGAAACAGTGTGTTACTAAGAAGTTCCGATTCACAACGCCACTAGATTACTATCAGTTCATCTCGTTATCTTGTCGCGTTTACCGCCTATCAATGCATGGGGTGACATAAACGCATAATGTACATTATGTGCAATATAAAATAGTTCATAATTGAATCGATAGAATGCGTTAATTGCCTGAAAAACATCATGTTACAGCTGAGTTACACTATGCAATAAAGGGTTAAGTGAACGGGCGGAAAAGCGAGCGGTCAGTTAAGTGAGTGGTCGGTTAAGCGAACGAGAAGGAAAGAGAGCAGTCGGTTAAGCGAACGAGCGAGAAAGCGAGCTGTCGGTTAATCGAGCGAGCGGGAAAGCGAGCAGTCGATGAAGCGAGGGGTCGATTAAGTGAGCGGTCGGTTAAACAAGCGGTCTGTTAAACGAACGAGTGGGAAAGCGAGCATTCGGTTACGTGAGGGGTCGGTTAAGCGAACGAGAGGGAAAGCGAGCGGTCGGTAAAACGAGCGGTCAGTTTAGCGAGCGAGCGGGAAAGTGAGCAGTCGGTTAAGCGAACGAGCGAGAAAGCGAGCTGTCGATGAAGCGAGGGGTCGATTAAGTGAGCGGTCGGTTAAACAAGCGGTCTGTTAAACGAACGAGTGGGAAAGCGAGCAGTCGGTTAAGTGAGTGGTCGGTTAGGCGAACGAATGGGAAAGCGAGCGGTCGGTAAAACGAGCGGTCGGTTAAGCGAGCGAGCGGGAAAGTGAGCAGTCGGTGAAGCGAGCGGTCGGGCGAACGAGCGGGTATGCGAGCGTTCGGTTAAGCCAGCGGTCGAGCGAACGAGCGGGCATGCGAGCGTTCGGTTAAGCCAGCGGCAGGGTATGCAAAGAGCGGGCAAGCGGATGGCCAACGACGGAACGGGCGGGCAAGCGGATGGCCAACGATGGAACGGGCGGGCAAACGGGCGAGGCGGAAGCGGGCCCAGCCAGTGCAGCGCGGCGGTCGGGCGGGCAAATGTGCAGGAGAGCGGTGCGTAGAGTGGGCGGGACCGTGAGGCGGGCGGGTGGGCGGGCGTCGTGGGGACGCCCCGGCGTGGCGCGCGGGTCACGTGACGCGCGCATCGATCGGCGCTGACTCACCGCCGGCACCGGTTCGACGCCCGCGCAGCCCCGGCCTCTCCCCCGCCCTGCACCACCCCGCCCCGTCCCGCTCCACGACTCCTACCGACCCAGCGATGTTTACGCCACAGGTTACCAACGGGAGAGGACGCAACGGGACACGAGATGCGAAGCCCTAATAACAAGACCTTTGTATTCTCGCAACAATACATTGTAAATAAATGAAGATCAAAAGAGAAATGTAGTACGTTTTGAAGTGACATCGGATTGAACATGTTGTGAAGTGGTAACTATATTTTCTCCATAACTTAAATAAACTTAATATAGTTTGATTCGAGGTAACTTTGCTGAACGTTCAGAATGTTTTGAAACAGTTAAGAATTCGTTCAAAATTTAATTGAAATCAACTGTCGAGTTAACATTGATCTGTTGTTTCACAAGTGTAATTGAGATGGAAAATATCTTTCATATGATTTTCAATTTCTTTCTCTTTTCTTTTTTTTTTTTTTTTTTTTAAATTCCAAACCCAACTCGAGAAATGCTCTACTCATTTCTCCGTGTTTCATTAGGCAGATAAGTGCAGACTCAACATCGTTACGTTGAAATCGAGAGAAAGTTGCCACTTTATGTGAGAATCTTAGTTTTCGATAGTATTCATTTTCATAAGAAGCTTTCAATTAAATTGATTACAATAGATTTTAAAATGTAGGAAAATCAAGAGCAATGATCTACAAAAAGAAGTTAATCATAGAGGAACATAGAGGAACCGTGTCCGTCCGTCCATAGCTCATGGATTAGCCTCTTCCAGTCCACCTTTCGGAAAAAAATGACGTCTCGTTTGACGCGTCAGTGAACCTAGCAGTTTTCGAAGCCTCCCCGAACATTTGAAGTTTTAAGAAGAACTCTCGAAAAATGTTGTTGGGATTTTAAAGGATACGAAGAGGAGGTCAGTAGCTTATTGCATTCTTCTCAAAAAGACGAATCAATTGGCAACATTTTCAGTCGATTCTTTAAGACTAACCGGAAGAATTCTACAAATATCGTGTTTTTCGGGAAGTCAAAACACCTTCAATGAAGCAACTGTGAATTTACCGCTTTCCGCATATCATTATTCCTTACACCTTGATTGAAGAGACTGACGATAATTGAGCCTAATCTCGAAATTGAAACAAACATAAAAAAAAGTATTCCTATAGATTATTTTTATGTAACTTACTTCGCCTGTCGAGGAATGAGCCAGCCAACTGGATAATGTTAACATTTTTCTTTTTATTATAACTTTCATAGCACAACATTTTTAATCTGTAGATATCTGGCGGAGGCGCCGTGCTATGCGAATACACATTACGTAAAGTTTGATCATTCACAGCATTTACATTTGGAATTCATCAGGACGTATTGAGAATTTCGCATTGACTATCACAAATGTATTATCTGTACACTAATAAGTTACGAAAACTAACTTATAACACAACACCGCATTAATTTATCGCTCACAAAGCAATCGACTGAATCAAGTGTATTTAATTTCTCTACATCCTTCATAGAAATTGCTTGCATTTTTCAATCTACTTAGAACTCAATATTTTGTCAGTGATTGCCACATTAAATCAACAGTGTAATTATTTTGTCAGTTTATCAGCTGGAGGTATAAGTAGCTTAGTCTGTCGATAGAACATCGACATATTTTTAACTTCGCCATATTTTTCAACCAAAGTTCATATATTTTTCCTCCGCCTCAATTCGCGGTCGGAAGTCTTACAAAAAATTCATTCGAGGATCAGTTATACCTACCAGCTACTTTATGAGCAGCGGAGTGGAGGCTCAAGCCAAAACTTGGCAAGCGGGAGGGAGATGACGAAAAAAATATGACTCTTGAAAGTGGAAACTTTCTCGCATAACATCATTAAAGTCATGATCACTCTTTGGAAGAGTTCAGTAACTTCGTTTACGATGTGATACACTTCTATTTGATTGAGGGAAAATAAATTCCACTAACAGTAACGAGAAAATGACAAATGAGGAAAATCACATGCTAGCTTTCAGTCAGTTTATTTATAATGCCCATGGAAGAAAAATAATGGGTACTATAAAGTTTCAGGAAGGAACATACAAATAATACAATAATTAATTTTTAATTATACACTAATTATTTTCAAGGGGAAATTAAATACAAATGAAAACGATTCCTCGTTGATTTTGTTTTGTGGGATGTATTGATGGTACTGGTCATCACAAATTTGCAACAATTTCATTTTAGGTATTACTATGTTTTGATGAATAATATGAAAGCCATTTTCCCAATGTTTCTTTTTTTTTTAAATCATGCTACTTTTAATACCATTACAATAGAATGAATATTCCGAACTGAGAATGCTAGCTCTCTGATAAGTTAGGGATATTTCTGAAGTTAGGGGAGTTGGAGGGTGATATATTTTGGAGAGACCAAAGGTCCCTTACCGACCTTCGTAACGTGTGATAGCTTCCCTTTAACTCGTTCACCGTTTGAGAATCGATGTCAACGTCGGAAGTCGCTACAGCCATATTCCGCACACTACTATTAAATTCACTATATTGCACTATTAAATGTATGGACATTTTAATGAATTCATTAACGTAATGACGTAAGTTTAATGCATTGTTTATTTATCAGTCAAACTCAAAGAAATCGTATGTAGCATTTATCTCTCCTCTAGTTTCGAAATTATCTGAACATGATAGACAAGGTGGATATAATCTCATACTTGGAAAATAATAATAGAAAATAGATTATTTTATTTATTTTTATTTTATTTACTTATTTATATTATTTAAAATAGAAAACAATGTTTTAAAAATGTAATACTATCATTATTCGGTTTTCTCAATTATTTCACGATTTAGAATCACTACACAAAAGCACATTCGGTCCATATTCTTCGATTTGAATGACCCATAATCCTGGATTTGAGCACCCCTGTTAACATGTTCCACTCCCCTCCAGAGGCACGAGGGAGAACAACGACGTCACGGAATTGGTGCATGTCGTAATATCGGTTGGCATCGCTTTGTCCAGATAAGGCTGCCGCTCCGGTGCGGGTCAAGGCAGGTCAAGGAAGGCACGGACTTGCGTGACCGTTCGCTGTGCGATGCATGTTCCGAAACACTGAACACGAATGTGTAGGCGAACGAGTACCTGCAGCGTAGCGTTCACAGACAAATTAGATCCTTTCAATAGATTCCTAAGAAAACTGAGCATTGATGGAAACCGAAAAAGATCTAAAAGCGTAGTGAAATAACCTTCGTGCCCGCCGAGTCCTCTCGAATTCTTCCAATGATCAGAGAGAGCATGTGACAGCAATAATTTTTCTAGAAATTAAGAAAATTATTTTGCGAAATATCGCATTTTATTAATTATTATTAATAATATTATCACCATTAATAATATTATTACTAACAATATATTATTAATATAAAGTTTAATATTATTATTTTCATATTTTTATTGTTATTAATATTGTCATTACTTCTTGTTGTTTTGAAGGTGATGGTTTTGTTTCTTTGATATTTTGTATATTCTGTACACTGTAATGTATTTTTTGATGGTAAATAAATAAATTCAAATTAACTTTATTAAAAATATTGTTATTACTTTAAATAATTATTCACCTATGGAGTTTAATTATATAACAACGAAATGTTTCATGTGTTACGTACCCTCACATTGATCACATGGTATTTACAATATTTTTTACATTTGAAAAGAAGTTACAAAAGAAGATTAGAGGAACATTTTTAAAATACAAATTTGTGATAGAGGAAATAAAGTTATCAACTGCATGTATCCCTTCCTCCATTATGCATTCCACAAAAATTTCAATTGTGATCACGTGGTGAAAGTAAAATCACACTAACTGCGTCATGCCTATTCTTATTACGTGTTGAAATGACACCACGAATTAAGGAAAAGGCGTTACTGGATGTTCTCGAGGATTGATTACGACCATATTTTTTATCATTAATTTTTTCGAATTTATGTATTCAGAACTATTGAGATAATAACATTTTACGATCCGAATAAAATACGTGACATAATCAAAATTAGGCAACGTATCTCAAAATTGTTAAACGTGCCGAAAGCGAGGATGACATAATGGGAAATAAGTTACTAATAAACACTGCACTCGGAAATATCGTATCAATAAATATTTACTCTTTGCAAAGTCTCCAAATTGCAATCAAAATAGAAAATATTGTCCATAACATCCAAGCTCTAGTGATTTCAATAAACACGCTTTTGAAGCTATCAATTAGCATTAGAGAAGTACCAAAAGTAAAGGAACTATATAATGGTACATTAACTTGATTTGCAAGTAGCACATCCATTTTCTCTAATTAGGTGTTATCGATCCTTTTGGACCACACGCTAAATATTAGTACGGAAGGGTCGCATTCAGCTAATGAAAATTCTTACCTTGTTTACTTGTTTATCATACAACGTATCTCGTCCCTTCCTTCGCGGGCAGTAATACTCGTCAAACTCCCACAAAAACCATTCCATCTTATTACACAGGTTGTATTGTAGAGTCAGTAGAATGGATTAAGATAATTTCTTAAATGGATAATCTGCGGTAACGTTCGAAACACGAACGAGAGAAACATGTTCTTAGATGTCCATAACGATGAACTTTCTCAAACGAAATACATGCTATGACGCCCTCAATGGCAATTGTTTCAAAAAGATTTCAGAAAAGTCGACAAAAGAGGATTAACATAATTTACTCTTGACCTATTTTCTTCTTTGCTATATTGTCTTATCATCCAATTTTGAAGTAAACCAAACAAAACATTCTATTTAAAAGTGGCACTAAAATTTTGTACAGTTTTCAATATTTAATAATTAAATATTAATCTACTTTTGTATATTTTTAACACTGAATTCGACACCAGTTTTTAGATTCATTTTTGAAACCTTTTTTAATGCCATATCGCTTGAACGTGGCATAGAAAAATGGTTTCAAAATGAACAACTAACTAATTGAAGTTAAAATATAGTATTAAACGGTTTTAGAAAATAACCAGTGGCCTGTAGCAGGAAAAATTCTGCTGTCAAATATGTGGAAAATAGGGTGTTAAAGCAGCAACGGCTGTTCTGATTCGGCAAACGTGCTAACTGTCGCTTCTTTTTTCGTCGCATGGAGCTAGCTATGTAGTAAGCAGTAATATGGTACATTGACAACGAAAATATAGTCGTAATATCAGGTACGAGAAATTGCGGATTAACATAGTCAGATATTCACATTTTTCAGTCAAAATAGAAACTGTTTCTTTGATTTTTGTATTTTTCAGTCTTTGCGGGTAACCAACCAAACCATGGACACCTTTCACATGGCCAAAGGCTGCTAAGTTTCCCGTCACTTTATCCGTAAATTCGAAATTAGCAATGCATATACAGCTTGCAATAACCTAGACATTTGAATGGTGCCTACATTTAAAATTGTATATTCCCTTGATATTCGTAGGGTAAATATTATATTCGCGGAGTTTCTCTTTTGGAATTGGCAGTTTAATCAAAATCTACCATTTTAAATGATTTCAAAAACGAAAAATGGAACTTCAGTAATGGCTATTCGGTACCTTAAATGTATACTATATATTATTTCAATTTAAATATTACATTTTTATTTAGTTTTCGTATATTCAGACAAACATCATTAAATCATGAATCAAAATAATGATGAGGAATGTTCTCGTTATACGTCGAATGAAAAAAATTAATGTTCTCTGACATTTACCATTGCCAAGTCGTATGTTTCCACACGATCTTTTTGAAAAAAGATGAATGAATGCAGGATAGCTTCCTCTAACAAAACATACATTTTGCATACGCTCACAGTCCGGTAATGGCTAGTATGATTTGACTGTAGTTATTCATCCCAGCACTCAAACATTGCGAATGTCCAGGAAGGAACAAAATAACTAATTTTCTGAAAATGAAGGCATTTAGGGAGAAAAGAAAAAAGCAATACTGCTATTATTTTGTCTGGTCCAGTCGAGAGCTGACACAATTTTCTCTCGCCATAATACCGCGCCCTGCATTATTTGTGTTATCCTGGCATGTATTCATGATGATCCCTTTTATTGATGTACTTCATGTTTCGAATCGGCTACCCATTCCATGTTCTTTTGGTACACGTATTCAGCAGCCAATTTAAACCATACCATTTCAACTGCCGGGTCGCGCTATTGGATTATTGGTTTCCGATGTAACCGTTGTATGACAAGTTGTTTTTGTGAACATCGACCAACAAGTCACCCATTGGAATATAGTTCACATGCTATTTCTCTAGTATTAACAACTCGAATACAAAGATACAGAAATTCCCAAATCTATAAATGTAAACGGCAATCATTTCACAAAATTAAAATACAGGAAAGATTGAAGTTGACGGTACAAAAAAAGGATATCCAACCTTTGGCGAATATGAGACAAATGTGACCCACCGAATGATTATCAAGCAGAGAATTACAATATTGCACTAACTAACACCAGAGTTCTGTCGGTTTTCATTCTCATCACTCATCAATACAACTCCTGTAGTCCAGAGTTACCTTTGCAAGTTGAGACTCCCCTGCAGTTGAAGCTTCGCCAAAAGCGAGGTCTGCGCGATCACTCGCGTTGAAGAGATCACTATTGTGATTTGCTCCAATAACATATCATTTGAATTTGCGTACTTCAATTAAAGTAGGTGAGTTATCCCTTGTCCTCCCCAAATTGTTGGAGACTCTAGGGCAATTTTCCAACTTTAACCACGCATGCAATTAGTTAGAAAAGATACTTGACTTGTACAAGCGCATTTGAACTCGTATGTGAACACTAGAGGTGCTACAAAAGTACATACTTTCTCGCATGATTGAAAATAGTTAGGTAATATAAAAATGTAATTTCTGCAACACTAAAAACTCAGTTATAACTTGAAAAAGTCTAATTCAAACGAATCGCATCTCGTGCTTACCTGCATGTATTTCCATTTTCAGGAAGAGTAGTCATTTTTGACGTTTAGAAATGAAACGAACATGAATAAATTTAAATGTTACAGTATTTACGGAACATAATGCAGAAAAGCAAGAATAATTTCACATAAGCCTACCTTGATTACATTAGAAGTGAGCTTTCAATTTTTAACATCATTATCAGCGTTTAAAACTTCTTAATGTATAGAAGTGTGATTGTTAGTTTTAAGTTAAAATTTATTACCTTCCTTCAATCTATTTCCTTTCATAAAAATATTATCAACATCACACAGTCATCATGACCGGCCATAATGGAATAAATTCGAAGAATTTTGAAACCTCTGTGTTGTATTTTCCGACCTAGCAACGCCTTAAACAAAGCGCGCAAAATTCGAATTTACAATTCCGAACTTTTCTGCAATTTTCATAAATGCAGAGGACGCTGAAAATAGTACCCTCACCACTATCTTTACAGTTCATTGCTACATACGAGGATAAAAATGAAAGACAAAATATGAAGTCGTTTCTGAGAAATTTGTTTAAAATGGTTTTAAAAGCGCCTGTTGCTTCTAAAATTACGCAAAAAATACTCCTCATATTTTCGAAATATTGAACATGACTTCTTTTGAAGAACAAATTTCATTAAAAAAAATATCTTCAAAATTGTAGCTGTAGGAAGACGCCGACAAAATTTTGAATTTTTGCAATTTTCGAAAAATCAGTTTTAAACGAAAATGAGACTTGTGCTATTCTCTCAAGCGTCATTCACACTATCCAACAACAAAATTTATTCAAAATCGATGGAACCATATTTTTGAAAATTATGAAAATGTCCCAAGGGCTTCATGTAAAGTATCCCCAACAATTAAATATCGAATTCAAATTCAAGGTGCCGCGACATCAGCCAGATCAATACGGAAATATTGATTTTGAAGAAAATCGGCTGTACGGTTTAGCCGCTAGCGTTGTTTACAGACGGATAGACGTTTGGCCGTCATTCGATTTTTCAGTATCAAGGGTCCACAAACCATGGATTCTGGCTACATCGTGAGTTAAGAGGATTTTTTTTCTAAATTTAGCAAGTGGATTTATCCACTTTTTCGATACCAGGGCCCTGTAATAAGAGTTTTTCTGTAAAATATTCGCAGTTTTTTCCCCGCAGCATTACATAACTTTCTCTTCTTAAGAAGTTTAAGTGTGAGAAACTTCACGTAATGTGTAAATGGTAGGCCAAAACTGGTATAAACCTGGAAAATGTTGGTATAAAAAATATTTTAGTAGATGGATTGATGTTTCTGATCCTACCAATTGCTATGGACCAGTCGTGACTCGTGATTTTCTGAATGGGGAAGGCTGCAATGTCATTACATTAATTGCATTGCATTTCTATACATAATCTCTTTCAATCACGAAGACTACAGTCCTGTATGCTTCACGCTTCTGATAAAGGTATAAGGGGGTAGCGCTCCTACCGCATATTGGAAAAACTAGTTGATGCGCAACGCTACTCGCTGAACTGCATAGTAACGCAATCTGATGAGCACACCCTTCTTGTGACCCACCCTTGAAGGCTGCTTGTCCACAGCCTTCGCCCGCTCGTTTAGCCTGTGCAGTGAATGAATGACGTCACGCCCCTACGATTTACACTGGCCTTATGGCGGAATGAAGTGGGTGCCTAACGCTTATATCTTTCTTGTCAACAGCTTCAAATGCGTTACGGACGGCCGTTAAGGAACTGACAAAGAAAAATTTTGATATGATTGTTTTATAATATAACTCAAAAATCTATTATTAATAAATAAATACATTCATAAATATATTTTTAATTTTTTTAGAGAGCGATTTCTATAGGAGAGGCTCCGCCTTACAGCCTTAATGACGAGCCGCGCCTTCCATACGTATTCCTCATGCTACATCAAGGAGTTGGAGGATTTCCTCCCTCGCTGTAACGAGAGATTCAACGTTTGCTCCTCGAGGTATTTCCCCAGCGGGACACCGCAACAACCGGGCCAAGCTCCAAGCGCCCGACTGGTCTCCCAACACGTGTAGGCCACGTGTGTGGGAGAGTAAGAAGAGAATGCAACGAGAAAGACGAAGGAAAGATCGCGCGCGGCCCGTGACTGGTTTGTTAGGATTCTGCTCCGCTATTCGCCGGGCATTGATGGGAGAAACAAAGGAAAACCATTAATGAAAGTGACAGCCTGCTATAATTATCTTCCAGTCAGTTGATGAACTCGACCTAGCTACTTATCAAGTGTCAAAAATTCTACCACCATCGAGACTCGAACCTAAAGACCTCCCGGTGGGACTCGCTGCAGTGGCAACAGTTTTTTGCGCTGAGTTCACTTGCCAGTCATTGTCGACTGAATAGTTTTGTATGTAGAACCAAATGCTGTGAAAAGTATGAATTGAATGGAAGACCTTGGGGGCAAGAACATGCTATGTCACTTTTATGATGAAATTGAGATAATAGTGTACTTCGGCGACCTATAGATGTTTCTAGATGCTAGGTTTTTATTTTAAAGAATTGCCGCAAGAAGGGAGTGTAATTCATAAATTAATGTTCTTTGTCGCAATATGTAGAAGGAAATATTTGGACATTTACTTTTCTTTTTCTCAAAACTTCGTATAATGGCATAGCATGTTATTGTCCTGAGCTCCTCAGTTAAAGAATTTATGAGAGATGTAATGTGGCATTTTTTCCCTTTGCGGCCTTTCTCTTGAAAAGCTCTATTTATCTTTTCTGAATTATTGTTATTCACTTGAAATTCGAAAACACATTTGTATTGTAAATTTTCAATCTAGAATCTGTGCTCACGCGTTTTATCTGTTCGTATTATCATGTAACGTACTTTTTGCCATAAACATAACCGTTAAATATTTTTATATACTAGCATTATAAACAACCTTTTCTGTTGCAAGAAATCGTTCATAATCGGGCATTTTACGGCACAAATAATGAAGTATTAGATTTTCAAGCAATAATGATTGCGTCATCACACATTCAGCCAATTGCGGCGAGAGAATCGTGGGGAGGTAGAGACAAACGAAACAGCCGATCACCGTTTTCTCGCACAGATGTCAAATACCCCAGACGCCACAACAAAGTTGTTGCGCAAAATTAAGTTTGATTCTCTTATAAATTTATAATGGTGCTATACAAAACAATAGCGTACGCAACTCGTTTATAATGTTGCTTTATTACATTCGTGCAAATTTGAAAACTCGCTCTTAACGTCGCTCGTCTTCAAAGCATGTACTCATGCAATAAAACATAAAATTATAAACTAACTGCATAAACTACTATAACAGAATATTTGCTAACCAAATTGAACTCGATAAATACTAGATTTTGACAGTTAACAAGAGAGCGTTACAAACGCGAAAATATTACACCAAATTAACAAAGATAGCGATATTATTTTCTTTAAAAGCTCTCAGTGAAATAATTTATAATATTCATTGACAGAATTTCACCTATGGGGCATATGTACATCGGGACGAATTTGAGAGAATCAGTTGCCGATGAAGCTTGCTTGAGACAAGAACCATGAGTCTCAACCAAACAAGCGCCATCACGCAGAAGAGCAGAAGTTGTGCAGGCGCGTTTTAGAACTCAGTTCGCAGATGCCGCGGAGTGACACGACGCAGGCTTATGGGGCGGTTATGGCTGCTCGCGAGCTGCCCGAAAGCTTTTTAATATTGCGAGCAATCGTGATGGGCTTAATTCATCAGGCCAGACGGAAAAATATGACTATGGGGCTGTGATATTCAAATACTTTTCTAGGGCACAGATTCGGAAACTTGAATAGATTATTTCAGTTTCCTTGCGAATTCAAGCGTTTAAATTCCAGACTGTTTGTTTGAAATTTCATTGCGTCTGCTCTTCCAAAAGTTTAATACACCGTAATGTGAGACGTTTCATTTGCACAGTTCCGCGGAATAGTCTCGCCCCTTTTTCTTCCTAAAAAAGAGTAAACGGTATTTCTTCTTATAAAGGGTACATTTATTTGCATTTAAAACGTTGGACATCATTTTTTGGACATTTTAAAGCGTTGGACATCATTCGTACTTCTCTCTGTAAATGAAAAAAATTCATGAAGCATTTGTCAGCTTTCATGCTAGGGCATTAGGTTTGTAATCACATTAGATTCGTAAGACATTTCAGATCTTTTTCGTGAGTACACTTTTAATTGATTAATTAATTAATTACAAGATTAATCTACGTATCCATTCTACAAATTATGAAGTTATTACACTGACAGATAGCTTATTTTTGCCCCCAGAGGGAGGATTTCATATTTTAGTTATTATTTTTCCTAATCTAAACATTGTAAACTTATGTCAGAGTATGATTCTTGCGAATAATTGTAAAATTTGCGATATCACTGAAAAACTGCATCTGCCTCAACTTTCGTGCGTCATGACGTAAGCTGACTTAATTCATAGCGTGCGGTAACCTCGTTGCAAACTTCTTCGCCCTGCCAAAATAATTACAGCAGGCTCTCAATTCGGCGTACAGGAAGGTAGATGAAAGCGACGCCCGTTATGCGATATTTATTTACTTTATAAATTGAAGCAGATAAGCAGGAGCTCACGCGAAAGAGCGTCACGCGAAACTTTAAGAGCTCTTGCTGGTGGCTGCGCCCGGCGAAGGCTGTGGGCGTAGGCTGAGTGCTAACAGAGTTCATCAGGCGACGCACGCAATGGGGCTAAACTCATCCTGGGCAGGCCTCTCCCATGCTCCGCTTCTTTGCTCTCAACTTCTTCTGTCCGTGCGTAAGGTCCTTACTACTTTCTTCGCTAAGACTATTTCTCACATTCCTTCATTATTTTAACTTTATTTATCGTCATTCATTCATTTCATTCATTCATCTGTCCGTCGGATTTTATTCATCCGACATATTTTATTCATACATCCCTTGGTGACTGCATATTTCTTCTATGTCTCCGCGTTGTCCGCATCTGACTGCTCCTAGGATAGCTTCACTGTCTCTCACATTGCCTGTTCACCTCACTCTTGTCTGCGTCATTGCGTGTCTCTCTGCATATCTGCCTAATTCAGTCTGTCTCATTCTAAATCTCTTCTATTTTTCTTCTTTCTGTCTTTTTTTCCTTTTACCTCCACCTTTTGCCTTATTTTTGTCGCTACTTTTCTTTCTCGTACAAACGCTATCATTACATCTTCATTCTCTTATTCTCCACTAGCTCAACTCGCAATTTGGTAAATTCACTCCCAATATTTTAGTAAACGTACCCTTTCCTTTTGGGTATTAATTTATACAACATAAGAGTAATCTATATATGCCAATACAAGTAATAAAATCTAACCAACACCATTTTTGGAACACCAATCATGATCTACGCTTCTTGCATGTCACTTAAGGTTTTTCTTTTTTATTCATTGCCATTTTCAATAATTTAATAAAATGTATTAAGAATATAATAACTTCTCACTGAATGGGCATATATTGTATTTCACCTAGCAATTACGCTCAACTCGAGAGCGCTATCTTACTAAACCCCATGTTCAATCAAGCATAAAAAGAAACTGCTATGAATTTATGAAATATCCAAAACATCCATGTTATATTAACTGCACGATTTTTACTTTGGAAAGGAGGAGAAATAGATTAGTACATGAATGGTAAATGTTTGAATGTGAACGTGTCTCTTTGAATTTCTGAAAGGGTTGTTTCAAAGTGGGATTAGTGTTTGTTTTCTCATGTTTTGAAAACGTTATGAATGGAAAACATATCGAAAACTACTGGAGTGCTAAAAATCCATCCATTTTTACGGAAGTACTTCAAAATGTTTTGCTAAAAGATAGCGAGTGATCTCCCGTTTAGTCGAACGCTTGGAGGTACTACAACTCAATCGACGTTTATCTACTTCTACGACACTTCTACTTCTACGACGTTTATCTACTTCTACAGTAATTGTAGGGCATGACGAAAGTAATCTGGCACTTAGCAAACCTGTTCTTAAACTGTTCAGTTTTTCAAACAAAGGAGATGTTTGACAAATTTTCTTAAGGAACACTATAACATTTTGACCAGACATACTGACCAACCACTCTGTAAACATTAGTTTTGCTTTTTCTTACAGGCAGTGCAGGCGCAAGGCATGGGCAGACCGGACGATTGCCTAAAGCTCCGCAAGTCAAGGGGCCCGATGACGGGACCGATGGGAAAAAATTAGTACAAAATTGAAAAAGAAATTAAAACTCGAGAAAATCGTTATAGTAATTTTATAACTCGCGGTGCAGTAGTCTGATATTTCATAAAATTTTCAATTAATTTTTTCACCTTAAATTGTTAATTATGGCCATTATTTGTAAGGTAATCGTTATCATAATTTTATAAAGCGCGGTACAGTAGTATGATATTTCATAAAATTTTCAATTATTTTTTTTTACCTTAAATTGTTAATTATAGCCATTACTTGTAAAGTACGACTCATTCCAATACATCGTATGCATGTTTCAAACAATGAGAGTTACATTTCCTACATGTATCTAGGAAATGGAAAAATGTAAGTAAACAAATGATGCTTAAAATAAATTCTACAGAAATTCGTATTTATTGTTTTATGTATTCAACAAGAAGTGATTTTATTAAACACTAACCAAACACAACAATTTTTGTTAGCGTTTTAAGCTCACCGTGTAAATTTTATTAGTAGATCACTAAATACTGTCACTTAAAACTGTTATTTAAAATATATTTCCATTTATTCTAATTTAAACGTAATTTTTGATATTTGTAGAAATAAAAACACTCATGTAGTTTCCGCTCCCTCCAAAATCCGCTCCCTTGTAATCACTTAATATCGATTATTGTGACCAATTTAGTAAAGTGTGTTATGTTGGATTTGTCTTGTGAATAAGAAAAAGGGTTTGGTTTCATGGTTTTATATCTTATTCAGAATCTTGAATTTCACATTCCTCTAGTCCAATCGAACGCCGTATGGCCTTCATCGCCCTAGGCTCCGCCTCGTTTCATTAGTATTAGCTCTGCCTCCGCCGCCAGGGGCATTTTAAAAACCAATTAAGAGCATTTTATTGATCATTTTTGTGGGATGTTTTAGGTCATCAAAATCCGCCCTCTTGTAATCAGTTAATATCGATTATTGTGAACAATTAAGAAAAGCGTTTGTTATATTTTTTTGTGAATTTAAAAAAAAATGGTTTTATGTTTCTATATCTTATTCAGAATCTTGTATTTCACATTCCTCCAGTCCAATCGACAGCCATATGGCCGTCATCGCCGCAGGCTCCGCCTCGTTTCATTAGTATTACCTCTGCCCCCGCTGTCGCCGCCGCCGCCTCCAGCGTCTCCGCCCCCGCCGACCGCGGCCTGACCCGGCGCTCGCGCGCGCATCGATCGACGCGGCGGCAGAAGGGCACGCGGGCGCACGGGCGTGCCGGCGTGCGGGCGTGCGGGCGGCGGCACGCGCCGCGGAGGCGGCGACGGCGCGACCCACGCGCCTCCTCCCGCCCCGCCCCCCACCGCCCCCGCCCCCGCCGCGCCCTCGGGCGCCGCCGTCGCGCTAATCGAGAGCAGCTGCGCCTACCCCCCCCCCGCCCCGCCCCCGCCGCTCGGTTCCGTCTGGTTGTGTCTCGCCGCAGAGAGCTCTCGCTCCCGTCTCGTTCCTTCCTGCTCCGCCACGCACTGCCACGCCCCCTGCTGTCTTGTAGGCGGCCCGGGTCGGAGCGCGGCATGATTCAGCCTTGCCTCTCCCACGCGGTGTTCCGATCCCGTTTCGATGCTCGGTCGTACGCTACCCGCTCCGTCACGTACTACCTATTATACGCGCACGTTTTCTTGAACCCCGGAATACGTACCCCCACTCCTTTGCGAACATTAGTGGAATCCACAATAAAAGATACCAACGAGCGTTATAGACAAAATCTGATAACCAGAAATGTTCGCTCCCGTGTAATAGAAACTAATTTGCATTGAAAAAACGAACTACAAATCTGATAATAAATTTCTTTTCTCAAAATAACCAAACTCCGCTCTCCTCTCGCTACTAGCGAAGTGAGGGCTCAAGAAAACTTGCGCGGAAAATACAGTACCGTACTGCCTACGCAGATACCTCTCATCAAAGAGTGTCTAAAAAAATAAATACGTCACTAAATAAAAGGAAATTATGCATCACATTTCTTGCTCTTCAGATCCCGATCTATTTCTATAACGAAAACAATATATCTTAGATGATAAGAGACGAATAGTTTTGACTATATGACCCGGCATTATCTCCTTTCCTAGTACCTCATAAAAGGATGGCTTCGCTTTATTTGAGTACGAAATTAATGCAGTCACTTCCAAAAAACAAGCGTATTATTAATTTGAGAGAATGTGAGATATTTTTTCGGAGGCTAAAGAGAAAATAGAAAAAAGCTGCATTTGCTTCCTTTGCTCAGTGAAGCAAGTCGGTAATGGTATTTGACAAAATTAATGGTTCAGACTTTATGAAAATTCCCTAGAATTAGCGGCTTAACGAAAAACTCAACACTAACTTCCGCCCCTCCTTCTATTGCGTTGTTTCTCCTCTCCTCCTGTTTTCGTGTTCGCCTTGTGTGCTTCTAGACCTTGTCCTCAGTGTGTTCCCTTTTCCTCACGCTCCACTCTCATCCTCCCATCCGGCCTCCAACTCCCCCCCCTCCCACCTCCTCGCTGCGCTGACCGTACGACCGCACGCACCCCTCAGTCCTCCATATCTTGCTCCGTGTGTGGCTCTTTCCCTACTCCTTTTCCCTATCGTATAAAGAAAATAAGAGAAACGAATGATACGGGTTTACACCGTTTATATGATAGTTTCTCGCCATCCCAGGCAGAATTTCCAATCGCTCGCTTTATTTCCTCGTTTCTTACGCTCCATTTGTTTCCCTAAATTGAGAAATTTCATGATTTTTATAGATTCTTCCTTCACTCTCATAACGTTCACAAATATACACTTCTCTTGATAGTTCTCTGTCTTCATGAGTTTCCAACCCTCCCTCTCGCTTCCACTCAATCTCTCTCACCCTCTCAATCTCTCTCACCCTCTCAATCTCTCTCTTTCTCTCAATCTCTCTTTCTCTCAATCTCTCTTTCTCTCAATCTCTCTCTTACTCTCAATCTCTCTCTTACACTCAATCTCTCTCTTACACTCAATCTCTCTCTTACTCTCAATCTCTCTCTTGCTCTCAATCTCTCTCTTACTCTCAATCTCTCTCACTCTCAATCTCTCTCTCTCTCAACCCACCCCTCTGAGGTTCACCGCACGTCTTTACTTCATCATAACTGAACATCCATTTACATTTCATGATCTTACCTCATCTTTCTACTTTTCATGCCCCCATTCCGTCCTGCCTTCTCACTTTGTTCTCGTTTTTCGCTACCATTTGGACTCACTGCTTACATCCACCGCCCCGCAAACTCACTCCTCACTCATCCCACCCACGTTTGTCGCCCTCCCCGCCCCTCCCCGCCTCCCCCTCCCGACCGCACGCGCCCTGCAGCGGTTACCGTCTCGCCTCATTACCACAACTCGTCTGGTGGTTTCTCGCCCCGCTTCGCCTCACCACGTATCAGCCCTTCCCACATAAGTCCTCGGTTATGTTCCGTTTCACCCCAAATTACTCTGCCCGCCTCACACTCTTTCCGGTCAGTCGCATCGTGTGTTATCGCCGTCTCCTTATTTGCCTCGTTTGTTTACAGCTAAACACGGCAACATCGCCTTGAGTTTAATTTCTTGTGCCTTTTAGTCTGTGCCTCGTAGTCTTACAGCCCTTGCGCGTCTCTCTCTCTCTCTCTCTCTCTCTCTCTCTCTCTCTCTCTCTCTCTCTCTCAAACACACACACACACACGCTACACATGCCCTCAGCCTCTTTAATTTTTCTATAACCTCTACTTTTCCCGACTTCCTTTTTCTCTCATAATCTCGATTTCTGTCTGCCGTCTGATTCTCTCGGCACAGCCCTTTCTCTGTCAGTCTTCCTCACTCTCTCACTCTTTCGTTCCTCGCAATCTTCGTTTTCCTGCTTCCCCGCTGGCTCTCATCTCCCAGCACGGGCCCGTAACGTCCTACCACCTCACCACACCCCCGACTCATCCCCGCCTCTCGCATCTCCTCCCCTCGCCGCCCACCGCTTCCCCCCCCGCCCCCTCCCCCCGCACGCGCCACGCCCGACCGCACGCGCCCTCCAGTCCTCACTGTCTCGCCTCATTACCACAACTTGCCAGGCGCTCCCCTCCCCTCCCCTCCCCTCCCTTTCTCGGCACCGCTGCCGCTCAGCGTGCGCACGCAAATCCAGAAAATTTCCACTGGGACCCCCCAAATGGTAGACGAAATTAAACGAAGTGTTAACACATTAATTTTCAACTAAATTACAGTGCGTGCCTTAGTGTTTCTCGGGCGAGTGTTCTCTTGAAGGCGCGGCTGGAGCGGGCAAATACGCGGAAGGGAGTGCGATTTACATCATATAATGATGTAATGAATTTTTATAAGACAAATAAGAAACGGCGGAGCGCCAGATGAACTCTGCCTCCTTGCTTTTGGAACCGCGCCCGGCCCCGCGCCCCTGACTCTCTTTCGGCTTAGCGATTACAAAACGGCTTAGAAGACTCCGAATATTTGTGATGTTGGCGAAGGTTATTGTGTCACGATTTATTATCAAAATGGTACCTATTACATCGACTACATACAAGGAAATAAGCATCAACACTTCATAACATTTCTGTATGAAGACAAAAGAACGTTGTTAAACTCCATTTCATTCTACGTCACGGGAACAAAAATAATGCCGGCTCTTACGTGTTAATGGAGATAGATACAATGCGCTATGATGCACTGCATAAGTTGATATATTTAATTTAGGAGAATATTTTATAATAAATTGTTACTTTTTCAAAAAATATAATCTAATATAATAATAAAATATTTTAAATTTTAGAAATATGATTCAAATTACAAACTCTTTTCCATTGGCATTTAAAATTGCAGGATTTCGTTTTTGCGAACGTTATATCAATATTAAATAAGCTAATAATTAAGTACTTTTGCAAAGCGTTCTAGTGTTTGATACCTAAAACTACAAAACTACAAAGCAACATTAAACGATCAATTCACTTTGAAATTTCAAAAGAAACATTTTATTTCATAACTTGAATTTTTATTATAAAACAATTGTCAGTTTCCGTTGTGCTTTTTGTACCATTTGCTTCCGTTGTTCATAAGCCATCAATATTACTGTCTGGTTTACAAATTTTATTCAATAGGTAGGTACTTCACATCAAAGTGCACTCTTTCTTGCACTCTCATTACCAATCTCTTCGTAATGATGTTTTCGCTTTTTTCTCCACTTCTTTCCGCCATACTTCCATTCATATTCCGTAGTAATAGGCAACTGACGCTCACGAACATTCGAATCTGAGTTAAAATGGTAATAGAACATCTTAAGTAAAACAACAATTTTCTAATTACATTTTTTCCTTGAATTTTGTACATTATTATACGAAGTAAATGTGCTAGGTATCAATGATTACTACTAGTCAAGAAACATGTCAGGTAACAATGAAATTGACAAAATGCATTTTCTTGTAATCTAAAAATATGTTGAAATACTTCTCGTTATTAGAATACATCAACCGTTAATATTTATTGTTCAGTATTTTTGTTAGTCTATGCCGTGAGATAATTGTTGCTATTCTTCTCCAATAACATCGAGAGACTTCAATCGAGGTAGACGCTTCCCACGTCGCCCAACAGTAAAGTCGCCACTTCGTACTGAGGCGTCTGGCAACCGTGCTTATTTCCTCGCCCTCCAGTTTCAACGGCGGCGGACTCCTCAACTTCTACTTGGCCATTCAATCCACTTGCGCGGCCCACGTTGCCTAATTCCCGCCACCGCCTCCGCCGCCGCTGATATCGCCGCCGCCGTCGCCAACACAGCCGCCGCCAAACTCCGCTACAGCTACTGCCACGGCTACTACAACCGCCACCGACCCCATCGCCGTCACCATCACCGCCACCGCCCAGCCACAGCGTCACTGACTCCACCTCAGTCTCAGCTTTCCTCGCCGCCACCGCCACCATCTCCGCCACCGCCACATCTTCACCACCATCACATCTCCGCCACCGCCACCATCTCCGCCACCGCCACACCTCCGCCACCACCACATCTCTACCACCGCCACATCTCTGCCACCGCCACATCTCCGCCACCGCCACATCTCCGCCACCGCCACATCTCCACCACTGCTACATCTCCACCTCCGCCATCGCCACATCTCCACCACCGCCACATCTCCACCAACGGCACACCTCCGCCACCGGCACACTTCCGCCACCGCCACACCTCCGCCACCGCTACATCTCCGCCAGCGCCACATCTCCGCCACCGCCACATCTCCGCCACCGCCACATCTCCGTCTCCGCCACCGCCACATCTGCGACACCGCCACACCTCCGGCACCGCCACTTCTCCGCCACCGCCACATCTCCGCCACCGCCACACCTCCGCCACCGCCACACCTCCGCCACCGCCACACCTCCACCACCGCCACACCTCCACCACCGCCACACCTCCGCCACCGCCAC